>LQNS02276867.1:7568159-7578320 GCA_001587735.2 Parhyale hawaiensis
TCAAATTTTGACCTTTTTAAGGTCTCTGACACTTAGACACCGGTTGGTTGACCCCAGACAGGCTAAAGTGGGTGAGAGCCACCCGCCCACGGGGGCAAGAGGCTAGTGGAAGTTGAACTTCCAGTAGGCTCTAAACAAAGTGCATCAAGATTAATATTATAATTAATAATATCAAAACAAAGATAATAGAGTATGAAAGTCACTACTGCATTGGCGCAATTGTATTTTATAAAAGAAAGAATACAATCACAGAGAACGGGACACAATGTCACTTCGACAGTTGCCAAGTACCATAACATAAATTGTAATAAGATGACTCGAATAAATGCTGTATACTTCAGTAAAAAAAAAAACATGCCTAAATACTAATTAAAATTAAAAAGATACACGTCTCAAAGGCCTAGCTAATGGCTAAGGTAACCTACACGAGCCCTCTGGAGTCGCCGTGTCCTATAACATAGGATGGACGAACCTAAAAACTAACCTAACCCTACGGCCCATTCTATGCCTCCTGAGAGGAATCGGAAAGCTTTAAATTTAGATTCGTAATGGGTAAAATTTAGGTTTGGAAATATTGGAAGGTATAGGAATTAAGATTCGCTTTGCTATCTTGTAAAGATTCAAGGGTTCGGAATAAATATTCGCACCGAAATTTTAAAAATCGGGTTCGTTATTCGGAGATTCGGAACCCCAAACCGACAAAGATTCAGGTTCGGCTTCGGAACCCAAAAAAAAAGTGCACGCACCGGCATCTGTCTATATTATACTTTTAGCCTGTGAACTTTATTTAGTTACTTGTGTCTTCACTTTGCTTACAGCCTGGATGTTGAAAATTCGTTAGAGAAGCAAAAGAATCTATTGATAGTGAACCTTACGGCAGCTCCTTGACGGGCAGAAGAGGCCGGCCGAATAGCGCGTGGTCTATGTCCAGCTAAATAACCCCAGCGAAACCAAAGACAATCGTGATGACGACCCAATGGGTCACGGGCGTCTAGTTTAATTAACCACAGTTTCTGGACATTATGTCCAAAACTTCCCAGTAGGGAGGAGTAATGTGCGGCCACAGTACATCAGGTACAACATGTAAATCAAAATCGTTGATGAAGTGCATTAAAGCCCCACCCACAGTATGTATTGCGTTCAGTTAGCCACTCGTCATCATCTAGAACACTTTAGGTGGCTCTCTAATACATAGATCAGCAGCACTAATACAGTGCGTTACCTTTGAAAATGCAAATACAATTTTTTGCTTAATTTTCAAGATAAGTGTCAAACATTTAAAATGTTAACAGTAAGTTAGTGCACAGGTATGTTGTCACTAAATAACAATATGAGAAAAATAAAACGGAACCATTTTCCACATTTTGGCAATATTTGCTAATCGCACGGGGTTCTGCTGTTACGCCAGATTATGCAACATCACTCTCTAGTCAACATGGGCAAGAAAGCGGTCTAACCGGTGAAGAAAAGATGAAAGTGACCTCGTTATTGGCTTCTGGTAAGACAGCACTCGAAGTTTCCAAGGAATTACAGCGTGATCACCGAACAATTAAGGCTTATGCAATTGAAGGTAAAGTCAGCCGGAAAATTCCGGATAGAGCCTCTACGAGGAAATCAACTGCTCGAGATATACGACATTTGAAGGTTTCTATGGCTAGAAAACAACTATCTACAAGTAAGGCGATATTTGAAGACGCTGGAGCCCCAGTACTAATCGGAAAGACAATATGGGAGGTTCTACTGAAGTTAGGGAAAGAGGAAAAGGCAATAAAACGACCACTTCTAACAAAAACTCCTAAAGAAAGTAGAGTTAAATGGACTGAAGAGAACATGAAAACTGATTTCTCCAATGTCATATTTGCTGACGAATTCAGAGCCACTCATGATGTTCCAGATGGATGGGAGTCTGGATGGGTCCTCCATGACCGACCTCAAGAGACACGGCTCAAGTGTCAACAAGGTTGTGGAGGTGAAATGTTTTGCGCCGGGATAACAGGTGACATCCTTATTGGTCCATTTGAAGTGGCAGAAAGAATTAAACTGGATGCAGAAAGGTACTGCCAGCTTTTTGAAGCAAACTTTATTCCATGGCTTGATGAGCAGACTATCGCAAGCAGATCAAAATTTGTATTTCAGCACGATAACGCTCTCAAACGCCAAGCACGGTGCGCTGCTAACTGGCTTACGGATGGAGGATTTAAATTAAAAAGGATTATGACCTGGCCACCGAATAGCCCCGATTTAAATCCCATTGAGAACCTCTGAGCAATGATCACAAGGAAGGTCTCTGAAGGTGGTCGGTAGTTTTCGAGCAAAGTATGCCTGTGGAATGCAGTAAAAACAGCTGCAGATTCTATTCCACCATCTGCAATATCAAACCTGACAAAGTCTGTTGATAATCGCCTTAAAAAAAATCATTAGAAATGGAGGTGCTATGTTCAAAATTAACTTGTTTTGTTTACCACTACTGAAGACTTATTTCAGTGTACATTGAATTGTTTTGGTTATAATTTCTTGGTTTTGGACGAGTAATAAAAATGTTTCTGCTCACTTGTATTAATTTTCTCTTCATGATATTTTTATTAACTTGTTGCATAATCTGAGGTAACTGTAAAAAAACTCGTAAACAGCAAATTGTATGATAAACTTAGCAAATGGCAAAATATTTATTTTACAAGTGCTGTTTATATTTTCAACACAGCTATACATTTAGTTAATATTGATGTTTCAAAGTTCGACATTTATCTTAAAAAAAAATTTAATTGTATTTGCATAATCAGAAGTAACATACTGTGCTAGCATATTATCTCCAAGTATACTAAGAAGTCCCATTGCTCGTCAATATTCTTTGGCCCAGCCGAAGATCACTACGAAGATTCTTGTTTACACTGTCTGTAGGCCCAGAACGAATCTACAACCCGCTGATACTAATGTTCGGAGAAGAGCAATAAATACTTGTACGTATTGAAAGCAAGTACAACATACAGGTTATGACATATTACGGCACTTTGGCTACGGTGCATAGCACAATCTGATTGAACATACATAAGAGAACAAAATGGACTGAGATTTCTCTTCCAAGTCCTTGCGCTCTAGCAGATAGCTATATTATTCTTGTCAACTGCCACTTCGGATGACTGTGCATGCACGCAAAACCTCACTTTCTTTTAACAAAAATTGCAATAATTTCGTTAGCTACTTGGTACAAATGGATTTTTTCTAGTGTAAGAAAACTCGTATTTGTTGATTAGGGGCATATTGCTCTATAATCTCGCTTAAAATTAGGATAAACTCAACTCTTTTCTTACGGTCCTTTTTTCTCTTATGGGCAAAAAAGCATTTGATGATAAAAGAAGATGAAAATTTATCAACACGGCTTTTTCAGCTTATTTCCTTATCATGCAATAAATCGATAGCCTAGCAACTCTCTCATGAAGGAATTATAACGTGCAACGGCCATTGGCTCAGTCGTTGTGCCCTGTGTAGATGTCGTAAATCTATGCATAGAAGTAATGCTAAACTCTGCAGATAGTTAAAGGCATTTAAATACTAAAATCGATCATTATGAACGGGAAAAACTACGCCGCCGACTATAGTCTACAGTTACGGCTGGCAGGTTACTAGCCTCTAACAATAAGGCAATGTCAAAATAAGTATTCTAGCGATATCACAAGGCATGGTGTCTACTGAAGATTGTTAGGAAAATTTTACGACTTTTTATGACTATTCAGGATAAAGATTTATGACTTTTTTATGACCTTATATTATGTATCCAAAAATACGATTTCATATTCTTAGGTGAGAGTAACCTCTCTTATAACTGTTATTAATGTAAAACTCAATATATATTGTTTTTATATTTCATAGGGTCCCTCGTACTTCATGCTTCAATTGTTTTAATCTGCAACTAGCTACTTATAATCAAACAATGAATGGAATTAATAACATTTAGTAATATGTTTAGTGATTTCAGAAAGGTAGCAATTACAGCATACATTGAAGTATCAAGTAGGATCATTTCTCCTACTGCATGCGGTAAGTTACGATGATAAAATATCCATCAATTCCAATCGTCAGATGGTTGACAAAAAAATTATGACCTGTGAGTGAATTTTATTACTTTTTATGACTTTTATGACCAACCAGTTTTTATTACTTTTTATGACTTTTATGACCTAGACCTGCAAGGGCAATGAAACGTAAGATCCTATACATTACTATTTGAGAAGCTCGAAATGGTTACCGCAAGCGAGATTTCTCCGTACACCAACTTAAGAATATCTATCTTGATCATGCTCGTCAACACCAGTATCCTGTGTGTGTGTGTATCTTTACTGAAGAATCTAAGTCCAGTTAAGAAACAGCTTACTCACATCCACATGAAGCGCACACCGACCAACGCCGTGTAAAATTTTGCCTCTTCCTATATGGCGGAACTTCATGTCATCTACGACTCTTTCCTGCTCAAACGCGCGCATTTCGAAAACCGCCATAATAAGACTCCAACAGGGCTATGCAAGCAATGACCCAGTACAATCCAACCAACCCTCTACTCGCGCTTATCCAATATAAACTAATCTCGAGCACCTAATCCTTCACCATTTGCGGGGTCTTTAGTAATGTGAGGCTAGTGAGAACAAACCTGCTGACCGTGCTACTTGAGATGCTATCTCTCACAAAACCAACCGGGTCCACTCCAAAAGTAAGACTACAAGTGGTGCTATAAGCAAGTTAACAAAACTGTGGAAATGGTGAGCAGAGAACTGGGATGCACAGGACATAATCATACCTTTGTACAATGATTGTCATTGTGCTTCACCAGAATTGAACAGCATATGCTGTTCACCCGTATATGCCACACAAATGCAAAGATATCGATAAATGGGAAGAATCCAACGCAGAGCAACAAAGTACATACCTCAGCTGCGAAACAAGCCGTACAACTAATTGTTGCCTACGGGAAGTGAGACTCATCTCTCTCGAACAAAGACGACTTAGGGAGCAACTGACAGAAACATTCCAATACCTGAATGGCTTTAACGAGGCTCCGAAAACGGGACTTTTTGACTGAGACGTTAACGATCGTCTGCGAAACAACGGCCAGAAACTTAACCCTTTCGGTACTGACGGCACCTTCGGATGCCGCATCAAAGTTTTGACTATTAAAACCAGTGCGTTGTTTCTTTCTAGGAAAATTTGGACAACACATTTAATAACCCGTCGGAAGTCAGTGATAGTATTTTATCTACGACAGAACTAAACTGTTGGTGAGCTCCAGTGACTGCAATGATAGTGTCTTCTATGAGCTTCTTTTAGAACCTCATAGCGGGAGCGGAGTTTTCGTAGAAAAAGGGTTAAACACAAAGATCAAAGAACTACTCTCAGCCAACAGTTCTTCCCGTACTTTATAGTGAATATATGGAATAGACTATCCTCCGAAGATTTCGGTGCGGACTCAGTCGATGCGTTCAAGAACCGTCTTGACAAACATTGGGAGCAACATCCTCCACAGTTACGGACTCCTCCGAGAGTCCCAAATTCGTAACAGCCAAAGATTTCATGCCACCGTAATTTACTTTTTCATGCCCTCACTAACTTGACGTCCTCGAGCTCCATGTATCTGCAGTAATTGATTGTGCTTACTCGACCAACTCTTTGGCAGAGTTGGTAAAACTGACTAAGATACTCTTTTTCATTATACATATAATGCATATGGAACGTCAATTAAAATTGTTTATTATGTTACGTCCGGTAACATTTAGCCGGTTATTCATAGAAATCCACTGTACGTGATAGTGAAATTCGTAGCTTAACCCTTTGATGGTTTGCTCATAAAAATTGTTGAGGCACTTTTGGGCCTGACAAAATATATGAAATTACAGTTACTTAATGTGTTGCCTTGTTTGGGTAGCTCAATAGCATTGTTGAGTGTCGATTAGCTTAAGTACAAAATGTAGGCAATACATGGCAGTGGTGTAGTGGCACGCCTCGGTGTCAACAACCTCTGGTGCAGGTGTATGTGGCTCTGATTTTCTGTTACTTTCCTATTCCAATATCAGTGCATAGCTAGTAGGTAAGTAATTTCTGTCTATTACACATTTTGTGGTTATTTTGATGTTGTGGACATGTTTGAACATAGGCTTTGCTAAAGATTAAAAAATTACAATACCGTGTAAGGTAATTGAATATTGGTCCACAATTTTGTTGAGCTGCCCAATCATAATAAAAACTAGAGCACTCTGAGAGCGCATACCTCCGCCAAGTGAGCCAACGGTAGCAAAAATTCAAATTGGCTCTGAAACCATAATTTTCTTTGCACACACTCCAAAATCTAATCATTTGTGCCTTTTTATATAACAGCTTGTTCAATTTTTTAGAAGATCCGTTCATAACTTTTTGAGTTATACTGTTAACAAACGTTAGGACAAATATGAGTCCAACATACTAACGAACTACCGATCTGCACCAAAATTTGATCATTTATGTCTTTTACCATTACTAACAACTCCTATAAATTTCATAAAGATCCATTCATCATTTTTTGAGTTATTGTGCTAACAAACATAAAATTAAAAACAGTGACAAACGAACGAACGAACAAACGGACCATTACCAAAATTTGGTCATCGACTCTTTGTTATATACCTAACAACTCATGTTAATTTCATCAAAATCCATTCATAACTTTCTGAGTTATGGCATCGAGAAAAATGACGCAGACAAACAAACAAACGGATGGACATATCTTCACCAAAAGTTAATCATCTGTTCCTCCTAACATACCTTACAACCTCTGTAAATTTCATCCAAATCGGTTCATAACTTTTTGAGTTATCTTGGTGACAGACAGACAAAGAGACAGACACGACGAAAACATAACCTCCTTGGCGGAAGTAATTACAAGTAGAAATTAGCTCAACAAAATTGCTGAACTATGTTATTTACAATTATTATTAGGCAGGCCTTTATGTACACATGAAGCTAATCTTAACAAAGAAAGCTGAGAAAAGGGCACCAGCTACTGATGTGCGTCATGACCTGCAGTAGCAGCAGACTGAAGGTTCTGACATTGACTCTCAGGATCGCCGGTTCGAACTTCACTACCAGGTAGGCAAGTTTTTCGTGGCACTTGACGTGATCAGTCAGCATCCGATCTTCATACTGTTGTGGGTTTACCGACCTTATTTAACAATGGGTTGGTGGGGGCGTAGATCGTCGCATGGAGCCTTCTGCTACTGGCACCATAACTTTAGACGATCTGTGGTCTCTGCAGCCCAATACTCCACTGGGGCTTTTCTTTCTATATGTGCAGCACAAATTAGTGCCTGTGGGTTTCCCACTTGGGGGTACGGTCCAGCAGACTTCACCTTTACCTTTATGACTGCATTGATCATTGGCCAATGCCCATGGTAGGTATTAAAGGCTCAGTCTAGAGGAAAATGTGCCCTCTATTGCAAGGTATGTCTGGCTTCAAGAGAGCAAATTGCGATGCATTCTTATGCCTAAAGAATAAACTAACTTGCTCCGTTGATTAGCCCAAGAAGTGAACCTGCACCATGACGCAGATTGTACTTGACTCTAGTTGCATCTTCTAGTGACACTGGAACCCATCCAAAGCCTTTTTGGTTGGTATATATAATTTAGAAGATTTTTAGTTGATACGGGAACAAAATGTTCATTTCTTTTATTTTTCTACTATTCCTGGTATTTCATCTTGGCATTGAAAAGAAGAAAGTTCAATATTTCTTATATTGTTTATGAAAAATATATTGATACAATGAGTCAGTGTATATGTGAACCTTAGTACCATATGGAGACAGCTCAACAAAATTGTAGCCACCGTAAAGTGTGGCAGCTCAACAATGTTGTAGAGACTCGTAACTCGAGAAATATACGAGGTACGAAAAATCTTCTTCAACAAAAGTTTTTACTCTAATCGAGAAATGAAGGAATTTCACTTGAAAAAAATTTTCTACCCAAATTCAGCATGTGACAATTAGGCTAATGAGTTCAATATGAGTTCAATATGTATATAAATATATATTTTTTTTACCCTCGCTGACACTTGACGGTGCCTCCAGAAAAATAATACGAGGAAACTCTACGTGCAACACTGAAAAGAAACATGGGTTTTGACAGGAAAGTATTTCTTTAGGATATATTCCGCGAGGGTATGATGGCCTCTGCTTAAAGTATGATAGTCTAGGGTAAACTGTTCTGTTATCATTATAAAAACTTTACGCTTGGACCCCCACGGACAGGTAGTGCAACTCAAATGAAGCATTATGTATTAACTATGTAGGAACACACAGTTTATTGCGACTAGAAAAAACAAAGAGGAAATGAAACATTATTTTTGTTTCAAAAGAATTGTGAACAAAATGTGTGAAAGAAATTTTATAAAAACAATTATATGTCTAACATTATACTTACTAGGTAGCACTCGATTGTCAGCGTTTCATAATTATCGGTGCGCTCTTTGTAATTGAAACATGACATTATTGCAGTATCTCTTTCACTAACACAGAAAACTGCTGTTCTCATAAAAGAAAAAAACCTTTTAGCAGAGAAGCCATGTCCACTACCCAGAACGTAACCCTCGTCTATTAGCAGCATTGGCTTCAATAATAATAATAAAGGATCGCTTACATGACAGCCTGACACACAGGCCAGCCAGCGACAGTGACGGCCCTGAGGGCGAGCTGGGCCATTCCAGCACCAGAAGTGAGAGTGAGACGACAGCAGTCCAGTCGGTGCCAGTGGTAGGCAGCAGTGCGGCACTTGATACTGCAGAACACCACCACCCTGCAGCCAGTACATCTGCAAATGTAAGTACTGTATTCCTTGTTCAAAAAAAAAAGCTTCCACAGAACTTTTGAAGATTTGAAACGAGTAAGGAAAAAGAAAGGATGCAACATCACCTGCGAAACGAGACACAAATCACCTGCGAAACGAGACATAAATGCGTGGGATGTGTGAGCCAAGAAAGAAATAGACAAGCAGATAAAATTATGATTATATTAAATGCTTAAGCCTCCCTAGACACAACTATGGTGATTCAAGAGAGGAAAAGGAAGAGACATGTAGTATGTCCACAGAAATGTGGAACCTATGCGCAAAAAAGACCAACACACATGGGAACAGCAAGTCGGGAAAGAAGAGGAAGAACAAATGAAAGTACGATCGGTAAGAGTAGATACCTACAAAATCGGGAAGGATGCAAAGGGGGCATGAATGACAAGACGTTCCAAAAGCCTAGATAATAGCTAAGGTAACGTAAACAAACCCCCTGCTCCCCATAAGATGGGCGAACCTAACTAACCTAACCCTATAGCCCATCCTATATCTCCTGAGGGGCGAGGAGCATAAAAACTCAGTACTCACATGCAGTATAAAAAAATTAAGGTAACACGTAAGAAATTATGTTAAGCCATAGACCTAGAAGAAGCTTTGCTTATCACTCTGCCTTATCCTCATCATAAACCGTCTCTTGAAGGAAGCACAGCTGAAAGACCGGACATGTAGTACACTTGAGAATAGACCCCATCCACATAGCCTATAAGCATGCCGCTGCAGCATGAACCACTACTAGACGAGCAACATAGACGCGTTTCCTGTTATGCCACAGCGAATTGTAACCATCACCTGTCAAAGGGTCCAATTTTTCTGGCTGTTATTCTCCCCACTTCTGCTTCTAAATTAACTCTTCATTCAGGATTTATTTTCCTCAAGGCTCTTTCTATGAAAATTAATGAGTAGCTATATCATATCCATTTGGTCCTTAAGATGACAGGGGCGCTAAGTTGTCAAGTAACAGTTGATTGCAGTCCCTATCTAAACGAACAGAGGAAAATTCTTGTCAACTACCTACGTAGAAACCATACAACGGTATCTACATGTTAACATCAATAGCAATATACAAATAACTACTAGGATGTCCGCGCTGTCAAAAATGACAGCAAAGAATTTGTGATGACGGGTCTTCGTTGATCATAAGTTTCTTATTAACTTCCTTATGAAGGGTGCAATGCAACTGCCAACTTGAATTAAGGAACCTTGCAGATAAACGTGCCATTGTAAACAACACCAAGTTTTTCTTTGTTGCTTGCTGAAAAAGTGTTTTTTTTTTTGCCTACAGTCGCGTTTTTTTTTTTTTTTTTT
>LQNS02276867.1:7605561-7622056 GCA_001587735.2 Parhyale hawaiensis
CTCGATGCAGATGCATACAGCTTCTCTAAACAATCACTTCCATCGTGATGTGTACTCTCATCTGAGGTCTTCTCCATCCAAACTTCAGCCGCCTTTAGTTTACACTGATCGTCTTAATTTGATTGCATAATTGTCGAGGCAGATGGTAAGATATGCTTCAGCGGTCAGCACGCGCGTAAAAACCACGATGATTTCTTGGCAGCCAATGGTTTTCTCCATTTTGAATTCTTCTTTCAACAGAACAAGTTTTCTCCGAGTCTGAGCTATATGCCACCCTCGAGTATCTTGGATACAGACCAATATATTCTTTAGCAGGATACAGACCAATATATTCTTTAGCAGCAACATCGACTGTGGGCAAAGAATATTACTAATCGCTAGCAACAATGCTCTTCCAGCTTCTCTTGCCGTTCCCGTGGAGCCTGATATTCATTGCGGTACTTTACATCGAAATTATATTTTCTTTTGGTTTACGATGCACGGTACACATTTTGTAGCAAATCAGCAAAGCGTAGAGAAACCAATTTTTCCGGTACAGTAGACGTAGTAATTATTCATTCCAACTTCTTGGACGCGAAAATTTTGTTATGCTGGAGCTATCTCACTGTGTATTCTGGATACGCAGCGGAAATGAAATTCAGTGATGTTTCAGCGCTTACTAATGAAGTTTTCTTTTTTTCATGTTATGTACGGGAGGGATGGAGTGTGCTGAAGACGAAGTGAAATGTACTGCTCAGTAGATGGCACGTATCTCTTACGCTAATTTGAGTTGGCCGTCGTAGCGTTTTCCTCTATATGTATTTTAGTAAGGAAAGTACATTCAATGAAGAAATGTAATCACAAATTTCTTGTAATGAAGAAGAAGCAAATCAAAAACGAGAGGATTCCGCACCGGCCTATATTAAGCAAATTTATGTAGGTATCTATTGTTGCGGGAATTTTTTCACGCACGGGTCCACTAGTCAATTAAGAAATGTTATCACAAATTTCTTGTGATGAATAAGAAGCAAGTGAAAAAGGAGAAGATTCTGGACTGGCCTATACTAAGCAAATTCATTGAATACTGCGTGAATTTTTCCACGCGTGGGTCCACTAGTATATTAGTACTATATCAGTATTTTTTCTAACATCGTCCATAACTATATAGACAGAGGGAACACTAGTGAGCTTCCTAATGGCTGATGTTGAAAGAAAACTCAGGCAATACGGTAACTCACTTGATGCCTGTCCAAATGAAAGAGCACAGCAGAACGGTTGGCATAGAGCAGTGGTAAATTTGGAGAGCTGTTAGGACACAGCCGTAGAGCTTCATTGTATTCAGAGAGGGCTTCCTTGTCCTTGTGTTCAATGAATGCCTGTTAGAAATTAAAGAACAACTCAATACTAAACAATTGCAGTTACAGTCAGTAACGACATCAAACATTATCACCAAACAGTAGCTATACCAGAGATCGTTCTATAGTAAACCATTACTGGCGGGACCAGTGGAAATTTCACGGTTGATGAAAATCATTACTTTTTAAAACGCACCATACCTTCTCTATGCAGCTCTCCCAACGGAACCCACAATCTCTACAGCCATGTTCACACGTCATTCCTATCAACGCGTTCAATCATGCGAATAAACATGATCTGTGTGTCAATTGTATTTGTAGCTGTCTGCCCATAGAAGCGTCTCTCGTTTAAATGAATGAGGCCGCGCATTCAGTTATGATGCCGTTTCTTCACAGTTTAGTTTACATTTTGCGACTATTTACAGTCACATTCGTATCGCAGAATCTTACAGCCAGGTTGCAAGTAGAGCAGCCAATTTCTACAATACTTACAGCCTGACATACCAATGAAAGTGAAATCAACACCTAGCAATCGCTGGGTTCTCAAACAAAGATGGCGTCCGTGAGTGTTCCTACAACATTTTAGGTTTTCTAGAGTTATAAGGGATAAATGTGATTATGATCATTGAAATGACAACCAAAGAGCGAAAGTATCGATTTGTTCATGATCTGTGAACGTTACAGAGGATAAATTCAGTATTTATAGCATTTGTTTAGCAAACTTCAGAGATGTATCGGGTTGAGAAAACGGACATGCTTCATCTTTCAGTCTTGCACGTTCGCCGCTATTGCTTCCATGAACTCGATGCGCTGCGTCCATCAATATGAGCGAAAGCATTGAATTGAATGACGAGAGAACTCGCCCTGAGTTAACGCCAGTCACGTGAGCCTGATAAATTCTAACTCAACAACGTCTGTCCACCCGAACATATAGGTATCGTCTTGTGTATTGAAGCGAGTGATATAAAATCTGCCCACGAAAAAGCGATCAGACTAGATTAAGTAGAAATAATAGCATAAAAACTAAATAAAGTAATGCAGATGTTTTATTCTAATTTCTAATATGATGCAGTTGTGTTGCAGACCAGTACATGCAAGATAATGTGTTCTGTAGAGTAAAGTCTACTTAATCCATCAATCAATCAACTTTATTAAGTACTCACAGCGGTGGTACAGTAGTTATATTAAAAATAGCTTATCACTAGACTTAAATTAGATACAGAGAGCGCTTGACAGCCTTAGTACACGCTACACTGCATTTCGGCTATACATATTTGACAGTCTGTAGCAAAGGCCATCACAGACAACGTTTATCAGTGAATTAGCTGATTTTTTTTTTATCCTGTTTTGGAGACTGAAAGCACATTTCCTTGTTCTCACTTTCAAACAGTCAGTATACTTATGAGCAAATATCACACTAGCACTATACGACCTAGGTACATTCGTAAGCCGGCGAAATATGTCATTATAAGCCACACGTAGGCGCCCAATGGTTTTCTGCTTAAAGTTTGACCAAAGCGAGTTACAGTACATAGGGTAACAATAGCTACGAAACAACTGACACTTGACCTCTTCAGAACAGTGACCAAATTTCCTCCCTAGCATGTTGCCCACGGCGTGTAGCTTCCGAGTTTCTTTCTCTATGTCCTGGTTATCACGAAAATCATCAGTGATTTTGTGGCCCAAATAAGGGAAGTTGTTTACATAATTGAGCTCTACGCCATTGAGATACGTCACTTAATCGGCCGGCAGTTTTGTTTTTGTTTCCTAAATTTAATGTACATGCAGACAGTTTTTACAGTATCATATTCAATGGACAGTTTACTAGCTTCATTTTCACAAATTGTAAGTAGTTTTTGGAGACCGCTAAAATGGGGAGCAGCAAGAACCATGTCATCAGCATAGCATAGCGCATTTACTGCTTTACCATTAATATGGCACCCTACTCCGGCTGCGTTCAGTTAGGTGTGAATATTGTCAATGAAGATATTAAAGAGAAGCGGGGAGAGTAACCCTCCCTGCCTTGTGCCATTAGTCATTCCAAACGCTGATGACATTGCTGTTCCCCATTTCACAAAGCTCTGAGTTTGGAGATCAATACTTAGGAGATTTGACGATGTAATGGGGTATTTGTCTATCAATCATACACTTGCTGAGTGGGTAATGGTCAACACGGTCCAATGCAGCTTTAGCGTCTAGAAAACAAAGGTACGTGGGAGATCTACCGTTGATGAAGTGATTTATAACCTGTTTAAGTGTACATACAGCCATTTCCGTTCCATGTTCGGCTTGGAAGCCAAATTGGTTATCCGCAGTCATCTAGCACTAGTTTCACTACTTTCGAAAGAGAGGTAGCCACTGCAATGGGTCGATAATTGCTCTTGTCTGTTACACATTTCGCTTTGCTTTTAGCTATTGGTGATACTATAACTTTCATCAGATCATCTGGGAGGAAACTCAAAGTAAAACACCAGGTGAGAAAAATTGCAAGGACCATTACCAGCCTTGGAGGACTATATTTATATGCTTCAACTGGGATATGGTCACCCTCTGATGCTTTGTTATTCTTTAGCTTTGTGAGTGCTCGACGAACCTCATCTTCAGACACGGTGCATTGTTCAGTAGGAAAAGCTAAATTATCATTGATGTCGTTAACAAAACCTTTATGATTATTAACATCAAAGCTGTCAATGACACCACTATAGTGAGTTCTCCAAAATTCAGCACTGTTTCTTTCTCCAGTGATGCCATTCACTGACTGTGAAACAGTGTGAGCTTTTGGCTTTAATTTTTTTATTCAAATCAATTTTGTTCACGAAATAGTAGTGGCATAAACAATTAAATATCCACCCAGGGGTCTGTATGCACTACTGATGCCAGCGCCAACTCCTTAACCGTGCAGCTTCAAGTCTAATAGCTACAGCGAATCATGCTGCGAAATGTAGGCAGAAATAATAATCATACTCTGCTCGCTATGAAGTAACTAACACAAATGGAATATTAACATTAAATTTAAAATATCTAAATCTTTGTCCAGTTTTTTATAGCCTTACAATGTCGCTCCACTTCAGTGTACTGACCACCGCCCCTTCAGCGCCTCTCTCTGCACGCCACTAGTACAATGGGTAAACATTAACTGTATCTCATACTAAAGACAAGTAGCAACCTATGTGCACTACCTACCTATGCAAGTGATTTTTGACACTAAACTCCAAAATTTCTGGAAGTTACAGTGATTTTTATATTATTTTTGACATATACAGAATCAATCATGATTTCCACCACCAGCCTTTTTAGACAAATCCGTGCTTCTTGTTCATAATTCTTTCCCCACATCCTATCATTACGAATATATATATACTGTTTTTGAGGTCTAGAAGTTGATTAAAAAACGTTATATCTTAGACTATAGATAAGCGTCATCAGATCTACCTATTTGTGAAAGGCCTGATTTCAGTGAGCAGTCATAGTAACGAGTAGTCTATGGCATAGGGTGTGCCACTGTAGCCATATTCTCTAACCTGGTCTAATTTTATTTCAAGACTCTCATTAGAACACAATAAAATCGTCAAAACATCCAACCTGGCCTATTTTTGCACATCAATTCTGTTGTGTGATAATGATACAAATATATAACAAGAGAAGTACTCCAAGGGCTTAGCCTTCTGCCAAGCAAAGCAATGCTAACGAAAATTCATATTGGTGGTTAATCCAGGATTTCTTTTTTATCATCAAACTTGCTCTTTAAATCAGGTTCTGACAAATAGCAGGGTAACCAGCGAGACAAACCAAAAGATCGTTTAAAAACAAGTAGCTATCATTTGTTTCTCGTATCATTCTCAACATTTCCTGCAAGTTTCACGAAACTCTAAGTAACTTTGTGAGTTATATCATGAAAAAAAAAAAAAAACTAGCAAGCGGTTAGATGGATTAACACCATGAGTAACTGTTGTTCTACTGCTTCTCAAAACATTATATAGTACCTAACATACAAAAATACCTAATAGTATCTGAAAATTTCACGAACATCCATCTGCAACTCTCTGAGTCATCAGAGTACAGACCAACTTTGATGCAAACAACTTGATTGACTGAGCTAAATATAAAAACTATGCTTGTGACAAGCGTAGCACCGGAACACGCTATATTTATCCATATTAGCGAACTTGACACCATCTCACTATCTTCGATAGCTTCTTTCCCTTTGGTGTCATTTCTGTGTCTCTTTGCCAGGTCCTGCTTCTTACAAGTGGAGAGGGATCTCTTTTAAGAATAATGTGTAATATGTAAAAATTTCCTCTAAAAAACTTTTCTAAGACCCGTTTTCTGTAGCAAAGTCATAGGCTGAGGGATGATGCTCCACGTCCACGCCACCAGCAGATTGCGGCGAAGAGGCTGATGTCCCCAGCCAATCATTGGTGCCGATGGTCGCAGCCAGCCACAACTGGTCAACAGCCATCCATCAGTTATCATCCACTGTGGGAGTTCCACAGATTCAGACCTTCATGCCTTCATATCAGGGCGATCGCACCAATTGCAGAAACAGCAGAGGGATTTCCCTGCTCTCTATTACCCGCAAGATTTTTGATAAGCTGCTGCTGATGAGATTAATAAGGAGTTTCTCGGACAAATGTTTTTCCCGACTCCCAATATGGATTTCGCAAAGACCGAAGTACGGTGGACATGAAATTTTGCGCACGCCAGATCAAGGAAAAAGCGAGAGAGCAGCATCAAGATCGGTAGCTATATGGTGTTCGTGGACCTCACTAAAGCGTTTGACACTTAACCATCCCCTTCTCTGGCAAGTAGCTACTCCACAAGTTGGGCAGTCCACCACACTTCCTATCATTGCAGAGAGCTCTGCATGATGGAATGTCGGCACTAGCGAGTTTGGCGGGGAGGTGTCTGGCAGTTTCCAGGTGACTGTTGGTGTCAGACGGGGATGCGTTCTGACACCTCGAGATAGAGTACAATTGAGGTACAGTCTCGATGGGAGTCTTTTCAATCTCCGGCGCCTTCGCGCTTCCAGTGAAGTGTCCCATCTCTCTTTGTGTGCACTTCAGTATGCCGATGATATGGCATTGGTGTCTCTCACGCGGGGCGGACTGCAGCGCTCTCTGGATGCCGTTGCTGCTGCTTACGCAGACGCGGGTCTTGTTATAAATGCCGATAAAACCGAAGTCTTGGTGCAGCGGGCTGGAGGCGGAGCGGTTGAGCGGCCGCGCATTGCAGTCGGTGGCGGCCCACTCGAGGTTGTAGAGGACTTTGTCTACCTCGGATCAAATTTGTCGAGCTCGTGTCGAATGAACAACAAAGTCCAACGACATATTGGTCAAGTAGCCGGTGCGGTTGGGCGGCTGTCTAACAGGGTTTTTCTTAATGCTGAAATCTCCATCGGAACCTGGGTAGTTATCTACAAGGCCGCTTGCGTCTTAACTCTGCTCTATGGTTCTGAAACTTGGGCTTTATACCGGAAGCAGCTGAAGCTGCAGGAAGCATTTCATACTCGGTGCCTGATGCGCATGCTACGACTGAAGTGGTGGCATAGGGTGCCTCACACTGTGGTTATGCGGAGGGCGGGTGCTGATCCTCAGCAGGCTATTCTGATACAGTGGTACCTTCGCTGGACTGGTCATGTGCTTCGAATGCCTCCGGATCGCCTACCACGTTGTGTGCTGCGCGGGGAGCTGCAGCAGGGGCGGCGCACGGTGAGAGGGTAGAGGAAGCGCTACAAGGATATCACGAAAAGCAATATGAAGAGTTTCGGCGTGGATCCTTCTAGGTTGGAGGAGCTCTCGGGCAACAGGGAGCTCTGGAGGAGCACATGCTCCGACGGCCGGAGAGTCTTCGCAGAAAACTACAACGCTGCAGCCGAGGCCCGGCGTGAACGCCGTCACATGCGGGGTGGCGGGCAGCAGCAGGATAAGCAGCACGTCTGCCATGTGCGAGGCCGTCGCTGCGGTTCGAGGATTGGCTTGTACAGTAACTCCAGAACAAATCGGGTTGAGCGAGACTAGACAAACGCCTAGAGAAGCGTCATCGTCGGATACCGACGGACTTTCATAAGCAGCAAGAAAGTAAGCAAGCATCATCCACCGTGGGAGTTCCACAGGTTCAGACCTTCGTGCCCACTGCTCGGCATCTTTAACCATGCCGGGGAGGTGGGAGGTCTTGACGGGGTCAAGTTCGCTAGTATGGATATATATAGCGCATTCCGGTGCTATGCTTGTCACCAGACTTGCTGCATTGACCGCAGTTCTCCCAAATGCAGCAAGGAATGTAGCAGTGTGGTGCCGGATTCACGCGGTGGGGCGCGTCCGCGCTTGCTTTCTTTCTCTGTCTCCGGCGGCCCTTAGGCGGGGCGTGCCTTGCTGTTCCGCGCACCCGACAATGTCGGATCAGAGCGGTGGCTGGTGCCCTGCTTGATGGCTTGTTGGGAAGCGTGGGCGTGTCCGGGGGCGCGTCCTACAGTGGGGGTCCGGCGTGGCCCACTGCTCTTCACTCAAACCCTCCCCTTTTTGGTCCCTTAAGGACTATGGTCCGATTTTGACGCGGCCCCACTCAGGTGATAACGTGGACCAGGGCCTGCAATACTTGCCTGCAGGATCAAACGCCATTACTATTTCACTATTTCCTCCATGCGGTCAGAGAGGGTGGTGTTTAAACTCCGCCCTCTTGGAGGCAACTCAACAACAACAACATGCTTGTCACCAGCATATTTCACCAGGCTCACTTGACACAATCTCCGTTAGTCATTACCCAAGGGGCCCGGTAGGGTCTAGTGCTTATGGGCGCGCTACGATGCGAGGGCCTGGCGGCAACAAAACTTAAGGTAGCTTCAGAAGCTTCAGCGTGTGTGCCGATTTATTAACCTGGGTGTGCCTTTAGTTTTCAACTTTTGAGCTATTTAGCTGTCCAGTTGAACGGCCAAAATGCACGCGAGGGTTAATGGTATTTGGTATTAACCAAAAATGTGACGAGGTGAGGCTCAGGGAGGTTCGTCGTTCAGTGAAGACCTCTTTCGGCACGGCTTGCAAGGAGATCCCTCCGAGGAGTCAGGTTAATCTTCTAACTGGAGTATCGTGCGTGGAGGTGATCATGATAGCAAGGCCAAGGGTTATCAAGTTGGGTGTGAGTGGCTATAGCCGTATTAGAGAAGGGTAACTCTGGACTGATGTTCCCCGAGACGTGACCAGGCGTATTAAAGAGGAACAGCTTTAGGGAGTTGTTCAGTGAGTACTGATATCTGGAACTAACGTTTTCCTAAGCGCTGGGGAATAGCAGCACTAGTGTGCTGCATTTCGAGCAGAAGATCACAGGAGCCGATGTGTGGACTTTCTGAATACTTATAGGGAGTTTCTAAAGAGTAACGGGTCTGAATTGCTAAGAGGATCTGTGCGAACGGCTAGAAGGCTCCCGAGCAACTAGTAAGTCCCGTTCCAAGCAGGGGCCCTTGACCTAGAAGGGTGTAGCGCCAGAGACCGCAGCGGAAGTAAGGTTTTGCACCGCTTCCTGGACGAGGACAAGTGAGATCGAGGTGTGATCCTTGATGATGAAACTCTCATATTAAATGCGTCCGAGAAGTAAACAGCACTGATAAAATTTGGTGCAAACTGACGTGTGATAGGAGAAGAGCACATGATACGTCAAGGAATTAGATTTTGCAAATTCTGAGGATATCCAACTTTTTGGGGACTTCAGTATAAGACAGTATAAGACCCTGTATGGTATTATTTCACTGAAGATATTTTTCACGGTGGGTCGTGAGCGTTAACTCTCTAGGGAAAGATTGGTAACTGTTGAGCGTAACGTTGCTTTCACATCAGTGAAATGCATGAAAATTTGAATAATAGTACCACGTATGGTGAGAGATGTGAGCTATGAGAAGGCTCTAATAAAGGTTATGCCTCAAGGGTTGTCATGTGGTATCGGTCTGACACCGGTGGAGGCAAAAGCCCTGAAAGGACAGAAAGTGAGCGGGGACAGGGGAATGTATCTTCTGGTCATGTGAGATGATAGCGTGAACTAATCTAAAAATGATAATCTGTAAGAAATAATGGATCCTGCCTCTAGGGGAGATAAGTGTGGTATTAGGGTGGACGCAGGGTCGCCTAAGGCTCTTTAACGAGCGGAGGAAGATGTGGGGCACCCTGAGAAACTTAGCCTCAGAAATATTTCAAGGCGTAATCCCGAGACCCAGTACGTGAGATAGCAGGTAAATAGCTTCTTGTAAGGCTCTACTGTTTAAGGTAGATTTGAATTATTGATGAGGGCGTGCCATTTAAAGGCCTATACACACGATCATTGAGCAGTGTCATTGATGACCACGATTTGTGACTGACGGCCACACGCGCGCGTTGCGAGTGTCAGTGACAAGCTTTGTCTGTCACGAGAGAAGTCTGAATAAAAAAGTTAGCCAGATGGTAGAACAAAAGTATAGCTACCACATTACGCCACTTGCATTGAAAATTGAACAGAAAGTTCTTTTCTGAAATAATTGGAGATAAATTTGCATCTATTACAGTTTATTTTCTGCCCTTGGATAACTTCTGAATTGTGCGTCCCATACGGCATCGATTGCCATTTAAAATAGCCTAAGTGTCCTTAACATCCGCGAGCGGTGAGCTATTTCTTAAGTATAAACTGCTCTATATTCAGTAATAGAAAACATTCACTCTTCGGAGAACTCAAAGATACATAAATTTTGTCAAAATTTTACGCGCCAAGGAATCTATCACAATGATAGTAGCTAGGAGTCAACAATTGACGTTAATATCACTATTTCTTTTAAATTTGTCATGAAAGAAGTATACAACTGAACCGGAGTCTACTGACACACAGCACGCGAAATATCAACTACAGGGTTCGCTACTGCAGAGCAGCGAGGTCATACGTACTTCCACTTCGGTAGCTGCGGCGGTACTGAGAGCGGTGGCATAAAGGTTGGGGTCATGGAGTGAGACAGTGATCATCAGTGACTGATACTTTCCTTTTTGTAAAGGATGGCTCATGAGTCATCAATTTCAAGTCGGCAATGAAGAGAGCAGCTCAAAAAGAGAAAGTGGGCGGAGCAAGCGCGACAATGACAGTCCCCAATTACCGAGTGTCAGGACCCTAAGTAACATATGTGGAGTAGTAAAGGTCTGAATGCCTTTAGTTGGTAGCCGTAAATGACGCAGATTAATCTCTGGAATTAGGCAGCAAGGCAACGATGGCTGCGAGTTGATGGGAGATAGCTATTGGAGATGAGGATGAAAGGAAGAGATAGTTCCTCTGAATACATATTGAAGACAGGCGTCCTGCAGAGTGAACAGAGTGAATGTTCAGTAGTTCTTACGACAGGAAGCGAGAGATTGTGCCACTCAATTTCGACAGGTGTCAGGGACCAGAAATGGAGACAAGGTAAGGTTAGACAATTGGTTGAATGATCAGACTGGGGAGCCATCCTGATGAAATGAGTTCACTGGCGTCGGAGCAGTGTACAAGTGTCGCTCACAGGGTGTTGAGAATCATGGTGCCAGGTTCTAGAGTGGAAACGTGTGATCTTCTAACCCTTACCATTCTGGTTAGGGTTAGTGTCCATGTCACGGTGTTTGAGTGATGGAAGCTCATTCGGTGAGCTAAGTGTTGCAGTACGACTTTGCTCAATTTGCTTAAGGGTGTCCATTGTTTATCCGATGATGACCTAGTAACCGCGTCTTGCTTGGTGTGTGCGCCTATAACTAAATAAGCCGATTCGAGTACCACGCCGGCGTCCGCAATCAGGGCACTGATGTTGAGGATCCGGCGGGAGTGCCGGGTGCAGAGCAGTCTCCAGACGCCGCAGCCGACGCTCGTTGCCAACACGCATTCTCTCCCTCTCAAAATGATCAGCGCCCCGTCGACAGATGCTACGCCATGAAGTGCGGTCGGACGCGAGCTGCTCAAAGTTTTGAGGACTAATATCGAAGGATTTGGGAGACTTAATGCTCGCCAGTCCAGCCCGAGCGAGGATATCAGTGAAAGGCCCTCGATCTTGTCATGTGAGTCCCAGAATCTTAGTCGCAGTACGACTACACTGCTTTAATAGCAGCAGATCAGGAGGGAGCTTACGCGTGGCCGAATTACAGGAAAAAAAATGCATATTTTCTCTTGTATAATTCCGAACATACAAATGGGAGAACTGCTAGCGCATAGGTTAACCTGACTTTCTGGAGCAGGTCCTCAATGGTATATAGAGCTTCTTCTGAAAGGAAGCTTGTGAATTTACGATATCTGGAATTGATTACTTCGTTGTTCTGAGAGAGCTAAAATGTCCGAGAAAACGGTAACCTGGTTCAGAGGACTGTGCGAATTCCCATATTGGTAGCTACCAGTCCGGAAAACTGAGGTCTGAGAAATCTGAAACCTCGAGGTGACGAGTAAGATTAAAATGCTTTCGCATGGAGTTGAGAGACGCCCGACTGCGACCTCACGCTAGCTGTTTCGAGATATGAGAACTGCGACTATGGGTGACTTTTTGCCGATTGGAACAGAATAGTGGGACGTGTAGAAGCTGTCAGTCTAATGTTATGGGCGACACGTTCAGTTAGTGGGGCTGAACCAGAAAAACAAGCTCAGGAAAGGAACGTTCTCTTGTGAGAGATTATTCTGAAACTAAATTTCTGTTTTTCTGAATACTGCTCATGCCGTTAGGGATAATCTGATTAGTGACAGAGGCATTCAGCAAGGGAAAAGGGGGACGGTCTCCTGAAACTAAAGGTATATCAAGATATATGCGATTGCTGAATAGCAGCAGATGAGGAGAGAGCTCCTTAGATTATCCTACTAGGTATCAATCGACCGCTTCACCAAGGGTATTATTGAATTTTCTTGAAGTAAATCTTAAATACGTCCACAAGAGAGCTAGCAGACTTGCTCGTGAATGATCTTCTGCGAAGCTCGGTCTGATATGTCTCGATGCACGAGGCTCCTTGTGGAAGGCTGTAACCTATTTGGTCAAAACAGCAAATGCTGTGCAGCCTAGATATGAAAGTAAGGAGTGCTATACGCTGTACATGCCAGTGTAAGCATGACTGGTAAGGTGGCCTAGGGCATCTTTGTAGAAATGGAAAGGAAATGAGTAGCTATATCGCATGGGGTTGAAACCCTCCCTTGCTGGCAGGCACGTGATGAGTGCTGATATAGCCGGGGGTAGTTTGAAGTATAGTGCAGAGAGCAGCAATCGATCAGTGCAACTGACAGGTGTTGCCGAATATCTGGTCCTAGCTTGAAAACAACTGTGTGACAGGAGCTGAACGAAGTGGAGGATTGAGAGCAGCATCATTCGGACGGTGGGTGCTTTTCTCATAATGGGACAGAAGGCATGATAGCCTAGCTTGGTCGTGGGTATAGAAAGTGCTGAAGGAGTACCTTCTTCTATTGAGGTTATCTCAAGGGCAAGGGCTACAACTCTCCCGTGACGGGTAGTTGAGCGGTCACCCCTCTGCATTTTGGTTCGGAGAATCTCTAGATTTCATGGATCCTTGAGGGGGAGACAGGGGATGGTGAGCTTGCTGTTGCAAGGCTGAGATGGACTCTTGTACTGCCTTTCAGTCTGAGAGTTTGGAAGGCGAAATTTTCCATTCCTTGTGAAAGAGATTCGTTACATATTGTACAAGTTTCTCAACCATAATTCAAAATTTTTATAAGTACAAACAACGGAAAAGTCGACCTTGACTGCGCCTTCCTTCCACTGGGAAAACTCAAAACACTGGTCCGTGCGGCAGATGTAAGCTAACTGGGCCCAAGTGGAGAGTACAGCTACAGCGGCCAACAGCTTGCGAGGAACTGAATCGCATTTAGCGGAAGGTCCACCAGACGCGTCCCCTTACTTAAGGCGAGAGCCCCCAATCCCGGTAGCTACGTAAATCAAGTAAGTTGTAAATTTGGCACTTCCGACGCCCAACACGGAGATTGATTAGATACCTGGCTCGGGGATCATTCAAGAGACTACCAATACAATAGAGCAGTACGCTAAGTTCGCTGCTACAGCGGGTAAAGAGATAAGAAAACGCAAGTTTGAGGGGCAGTGTGGACCCTGTTCTCAGAATCCTAGTGGTTGAAGGTAGAGATTCTTATGGCCTCTTATTTAAGGCATGGACATTTGTAGAGACCCTGTAACACATTCGTCTTGTCCGAAGGACAAAGGTCTGAGGCTTTGAGCGGGATGAGAAGGCTAAGCGAGGTGCTACACGGTCAGATACCTTGAGGAGTGGTTTCGTTACTTAAGCCTAGGTTTTCCACCCTTAAATCAAGAAAAATCATATAGCTATCCACTATATACGACTATGTTGTGTGGTTTTGGATATCTATCCAATGCAAAACATTGGCAGCGAGGAAGATGAAGACTATTCTGATCTGACACCCAATAATTAGAAACATAGGACTGATTTGCCTCAATTCCTCTAAAATGGTTGTGATGATCTCTACTCCTACCGGTACCTGTTCCGGGTAGAATAACAGACATATGACAACCGCACACCTAGAAGCAAAGCTCGTCTTTCCTAGTGGCATTTAGCAATAGTGTAGACTGCTAATTCATGCAAAATAAGATCTGGAGCAAGGGGCCTAATTACCTGCCGGTGAAAGCAGGGCTACTTCTGTCAGGCGCCGAGAGGTCTACCGCCCTATACCGTATGTGATTAGAGAAGTAGGAAATTGAAGTAGCGAGAGAGGATAATACTAGTAATAACAATGAGCTTTATTCAATACTCATGGAGACATTACAATTTTGAAATGCTACATGGTACACAAGAGAATGTATCTGAATTCTGGGTCACTAACAAAAAAGTAGACTTGCAGAATCCTTGGGGTTTTACATGTGGAATCGCCAATTAGTTTTTTTTTCTATTTTACAGGGTCTGCATAGCGCTGTAGTTTCTTTGACTCTTGTATACTATCAGCCTTCGACCAATTCTCAACGTGCTTCAAGCTCTGGCATTACTGTTGTCTGTGGGGCTCCGATCAGATGACGGCCTTGAGCCTCGCTCTCTACGATGGCTTCATTGCGTAGAACCGAGCTCAAAACTCCAGCCTAAATTGGGTATCGTATTTCATGAATCCCGTTTTTTTTTCAGTGGAATAGCGCAGAGAATTATAGAGCTAGTTACTTCCAGTCTTTGGGCAGCTTACAGGCCTCAGAAAAATCAATTAGCTCCAAGCTCCAGTACGATTATATCACCCTCAAGCTCTAGAATGAGCTAACTTCCTCTTAGCTTCAAGCTCCGATGCGGTCTCTATTTCTAGTTTTTCGTTTTTTATGTTGACGTAAGACTTAGAAGAGTAGCATAATACATCTTATGTCTTTGGCCCACTCACAAGGCTTAGATGAACTGCAGAATTTTTTTTTTAACATAAAGGCCCGCCAAAGTACCGGGATCCATCTCCCGTATATGCTAGGATATTGTGTCTCAAGAGTTTCAAGTTTAGCTAGTATGAAGGTTTGCTAGCGCAGGGATTCTAAGCCGCATCGCACCGACGGTTAAATATTTTATCTCAGCATTTCTGCCGGAAGGTCATCAGTGACGGCGAACTCACGTGAGTTCTGGGTCTCAAATTTATAAATCACGCGTATTTTCAACCCTACATGGCTCGGCTGAACGAATTCACTCAGCCGAGCAGCACCGGGCAAGAAACGAAAAACGAAGAGAAGATGACAGTAGAAAGGAACGTCTGTGCGGCTGGCCACTTCCGTGATCCGTCGCAGGGGTGGAGGTAGGAGTCCCACGGGAAAAGGTCGGCCACCTTGATCGATGGCCCACCTCGTGGAACTAATGGGGAAATATATTAAGAAAACCTACCTAATCTAACAAACTAACCTTCTCAGCAGGAACTGCGACCCGTTGCAACATCCTCTGCGGAGAAGGCACTTGGGACCCATGGGTTCAGGAGACCCAAATCTATTGTAGCAGGGAGAGGGCCTGCCAGAATATACTCTAACCTTGAATGTGGGGGCTACAAACACTAGGACGAGCTAACTTCTATCTTCGGCCAGCTCACCAGGTCCGCAGAGCCTCGCTCTCTAGGATGGCTTCATTGCGTAGAACCGAGCTCCAAGTTCCAATCCAAAATATAAGAACGGAGGTGGTTTCGACTTTTTTCATTATAAACATGAAACATGTGAAAACCACCATTTTTTTGCCCGTCATTTTCAGTGACAGTGTGGCACTACTTAGCCTAAAGTTTAAGCCTATGTGAGGCTTTTTAGCACTGCTAGTTTTCACACAGGAAGTTGTCTAGTGCCAAGTGGACAGCTACTAGCACTGTGGACGGGTACTAGACATGTTACCCTAAAATAACGTAGGTTAAGACTACTTAATTAAAAAAAAAAGTGAGAACTTTTACCGTGGAAGTTCCACAGGTTCCGATAGTAAAGGATTGCACTTTGCACCAAAAGAAAAGAAACTTGCGCTGCCCATTTCCGATTGTGACATTAACTAAAAAAGCAAACCGTAGAAGCTCCAACACTAGGTCCCCCAAGCAAAAGTTAATAAAAAGGCACTGAAGCATTTCTGTAAAGCTCAACACATGATATAGCTCACAGCTCTTATTTGCTTTCAATATTCACTAAAGAGCAATTCTACTAATTTTACAGCCACCGCACAAACAACAAAATTTGATCCAAAGAGTGATGCTTGGAGAGGCCACTATGTGCGAACACCACGGACGATCGATTAGAATTTAGTTCTCAAGTCAGCCACGTGCGCTACTATTAGCACTACATCAAGGAACAAAGCAGCTCAAAGGTGAATACAAAAACGATAAGACAGAAAAAAGAAGAAACACTCATGCGAGAGACCCCTTTCATGGGTCTCCGTATGGAGCGGGTAGGAGTCCACAGTTAGTTATAGTCTGAGATTTGTGCCTCCGTTTCTGCACAAAGACGATGTCACAAAGGAAAGAACAAGTAACATATAGTATACTGATAGAAATGAAGAACTGATGAAAGAAAGTGTTCCCACACAGGATCAACGCGTATGGGAACAGCAAATCGGGAAAGAACAGCAGAATTCAAGATTAGATTAGATAGGCGGCAGTAGACGAACCAAGAGGCCCATTCCCAAAGAGACACAGGGACTAACACCCCGGCTTCTTTGAGCTATTGCCATTATGTTAGTAGGATATAGAGGATTGGGGAAACG
>LQNS02276867.1:7625417-7638322 GCA_001587735.2 Parhyale hawaiensis
CCAACCTTTATACCATTAAGGGATGATAGGAGTCTGAAATCAGAATAAAGCAAAGCAGACACAAAAGATATAGCTACATCCCAAAGGCCTAGCTAATGGCTAAGGCAACCTACATAAACCTCTTAGGTTCGCTGACCCCCACAACATGTTGTTTGTTGCCATCGTCAGGGCATCCCATCGCCAATTTGGAGAGGAGGCTTCGGAAGGGCTTGGGCAGGCGAGGGGAGAAAGTCGAAGAGAGGCAATGAAACACGCAACCCCAAGTGGGTTCAGCCAAAGACAGCTCGCTGTAAGATCAGTGGGGTAGCTAGTTACAACATGAGAAAAGGTGACTGACAGTCTGCGCGCCAAGTCCACAGAGCTGACAGGAAAAACCACCCGCCCATCCCACTCGGAATTTATAGTCAGCCAAGACCGAACAGTGGTCCAAATGCAGCTGAGAGAGAATAGAGCGGAAAAGCCTGGGAAGGAGAGACTTCTCTGCACTCAGAGGGCACTGATAGTCCAGAACCCTACTGGGGGGGGGGGGTGCGCAGCTAGAGCTTATGCACTGCTGACGTACGAGTGGTAGTATTCTAGCTAAAGCCTCTCTGTTGATGTATGAAATGACTTCAGGGCAGTAGAGTACGGCTAAAGAGGCAGAATCCCTTCTGTGAGGAGGGAGCAATATCCTCTTCAAATTTTGACAGGAGAGCATGTCATATACAGTACGAGGAAGTCAGGAATTGGCTGATTGTAGCGTAAGAAGGATGGTGTAATCGCGAGGGATGGAGGAGGTACTGTTTTAACAACAACCCCAGATTGTCACCAACTGACAGGATCAAGGTTTCATGATGGAGGTGATGTATGGATGTCCTGCAGTGAGAGCCAGTTACTATGGGCAGAGCTTCATTCTGCACCGTTTACAGATTGCAAACAGCGGCTTTTGAGACTTTGGGATACCAGACCGGGGCCGCATTGAGCGTAAAGCTCCTCCTAATGATGGCTCGACAGGTCAGTAGAAGGGTCTCCTTGTGTTGCCCCGTTTTGTGTCTTAAAGTGCGGAGAGGATCAAGAACGGTGAACAGTATCTGTCGAGAACACAGACTGCGTAAGCAGCAAACCTAAGGTGTGGATCGAATACCACACACAAAATTTTTGGATTGCACTTCAGCGTGAGGCTGCTAGCACTCTGCTTGATTTCAAGGTCTAGCTTGGACTGCTAAAATGCTGAAGTGAATAGAATAGGGCGTATTTTGAGTGAAACACTGTGAGACCTATTTCCTGAGCCCAGGAAGAGGAGCCCATATCTTAGGATGGGCAAACATAACTAACCTAACTCTAAGGCCTATCCACTAGCCCTCAAGAGGGAGGAGCTCATGGGGATGAGTCGCTCACTACCCCTCTTCGACCCACCTCATGGAGCAAAAGAGGACGGATAGGGAACTTAGTTAGCCTTAAAAATGATCACTTTCATTGGGAACTGCGACCAGATACAACATGCCCCATGAAAAAGTCACTGAAGAACCCTTAGAGGCATAAAGCCTAAGATATGAGAATAGGACGGGAAGGATATCATTTGAGGAGAACAAACAAGCTTATAACAGTAACATTATTGGCCCATTCAGAAGTTCAAGACTCACATGTCTAAAAAAAAACACCAGGCCAGGCACACAGCTTACCTTAGACCCACACTTTTTAGATGCTTCAGCCAAAGACTCAGACTTGCACTCCTTCTCATCACCCCACTTGGACAGCTCACTGACAATCTCAAAGACAGCTTCTCTGTTGAGTAAAAATGCACATGACTAATGGAAAATCTTACAAGTGGAACCATTTGGTCAACTTTCAAATAGCACTACTAGGTAATCAAAAGAAGGGTTACAGAGTTGGAGGTCTAAGGGGTGGGTTTTTGAGAGGAGTCAGAGTTAGACACCCACTGAAATCAAAAGAGAAAGCTGAAACAAAAAGGCTGACATCAACTCCCTAAGTCCAATAATAAAACATTTTATAAATTTATACAAAAGTTAAGTGTCAAATAATACGACAAATGCAAACTGGCATCCCAGGAGAAAATAGTTTCGTTTCTGCCATGCATATCTCTTCAGTATTTGATGGCTGAACTGAGTAAAGGATATTATTAAATGCTAATTACTGATATTTATAGGTATCATAGCTATCGCATAAATATCAAACTCCAAATGATGCAAATAAAGCAAAATTAAATAAGCTTAACCCATAGTCTATATTGTTGGCAGAGTTGTTGATTTGAGTCAACAACTTTTGCAACATTCTCATAACATTAAAGACTTGCAGCTGAGCTCATAAGAATACCAAGAATCAGATAGCAAGAGTAAAATCAAAAGGCGCTCCACAAGTTGGAGTTGGACCATATACTACTGGTAGCTATATACTAAGTTATCAATCAACATCACCACTTCACGACAATTGTAAGATTAGTAACTAGTCTATTACCAAGTCTACCATGCTGATGTGCCAACCTTTCAACTTTGCACAGGTTGTAAACTGTCGCCCTTGGTACATCTGTGTGTCTGTAAAATGTGCAGTAATTGGAGTCAACGCAAAGGACCAAAGTTCAAAATCGACTAAACATTTGCTAGACAGAAAATGCTATTTACAGTTTTGAATACCGGTAATCCGGTATCATAGTTACACCTTCCTATGATAACCTCTCTAAACTTTACAAAATCTCAAGAATCAAATTTACCAACTTGGAACCTCCCAAATGAGCTCAAGAACAAAATTTCTTCAACTACTTCTCATTTAATTTTACAATGTATGTAGGGTAGAAGCATTAGTCGGATCACTGTTTGATAAAAAACAATAGGTATATGTAACAAAAATTCCGCACCATAAAGTTCCCATAAAAAGACAATAACTCAGCATAGTTACATATCAAAAGAATGAGCATGAATTGAACTCTTTTGAGAGTAAGCACATAATTCTACGAGTAATAGTTTTTTGTTATAACGAATATAGTGGGCTGATCGGACATTTTAGGCCAGCCAGTAACTCCAATCAATTTTGATCACTTTTGATCAGTAGAAAGGAAAAATAGAAAACATTGAGATTATTAAACAAAGCTATAGGAGCTGCTAGATAAACTTGTTTTCTAACATCTGCGTGATTTTCACATGGATCCGACTCCAATAAATTGAGCTATGGCTTTTTCCGTAACACAAACGGGACCTAAAAAAATTGCAAAAGTCAACCTTCCGAAAAGCATATTTTTGGTTTGTAAAAGAAACTTCCGTATATTGCACCTTCATTGGGTAATAGAATAAAAATTTTGAAAACATATTTCGAGCTCCAGTTTTACTTTGTTTTGAAGATATTAACAAAAACATTTTTTTTTTTTCAATCACCTTTTACTCTGATCACATAAATTTTATGAAAAAACTTGTTTGAGCAAGAACCATGCAATTAAAAGTCAATATGTAACTTTTTCATGCATGAAAACTTATCACCATTGCTTAGGATTTTATATTTTTGCAGGGGTTTGATTGTTTGTTAGCCACATAACTCAAAAAGTTAGGGTAGCAACCCAATGGGGACGTAGGTTTCAAAAGATTTTTTTTTATGGTGTTAAGATTCAGTTCAGCTTAAAAACATTCTCCACCTTCCTGAAGTTATTCAGAGACTCACTGGTCAATTTCCTTAGAATGATGCGAGAATTAAACTTTGTTATGGCAAGGGTACTATATTAAAAATAGGCACAACGTTTTGGCCTAAAACACTGGCCATCATCAGGTTTAAAATTTAGAAAAATGGTCATCTGCAAAAGTACAAAGAAATATTGAGTATATTGCATATAAATGGCTAGGTTCCTAAAAGGTAATAATATTGCACAAAATACAGGCAATTTGCACGTTTCGTAAATTCCAAGATTTCAAATTGTAACGCTATTGCACAGTCAGAGATTCGCAGACTTGNACCGTATTACAAACCATAAAAACTAGGTTCATGTTTTTCTACAAGGCCCGTTAAGAACGCGGCTGATCGGGCGGCAGTCGTGTACCGCTTCAATTGTCCTGAGGATCGCTGTAATGCGACCTACGTAGGGTACACGACGAACGCCCTCCTCAAACGGTGCAAGCAGCATAGATACAATCCTAGTAGCATAAAATCACATTTCTCCAATGACCATCACATGAATGTACCTCAAGCAGAAACCTTAATCTCAATTTTTTCCATTGTGTACAGTCATTATAGCACCATTAATCTGAAAATAGCAGAGGCAATCGTCATCAAGCAGGAAAATCCATTTATAAACATCAAATATGATCAGGGTTTTAATGTTTTGAAGTTGTATTAGGAGCGCCCTTAGTAGACCGAGCCTGTATGTAAGGGCTCGCACGCACGGGCGACTGCCATTTCGATCATAGTGCTGGTCGTGTTAGGATGCAAGTACCTTCACTCTGTCTCTAGTACAATCTATGCAATGCGCGTGTCCATACATAAACGTGTATTTAGTGCAATAGTATTACAATTATGAACCTTAGAATCTAGGAAACTTGCAAATTAACTGGTTTTCATGCAATATTAATACTGACTGTGCAATAGCATTACAATTTGAAATCTTGGAATTTAGGAAACTTGTAGATTGCCTGTATTTTGTGCAATATTATTACCTTTTAGGAACCTAGCCATTTATATGCAATATACTTAATTTTTCTTTGTACTTTTGCAGATGACTATTTTTCTGAATTTTAAATCTGATGATGGCCAGTGTTTTAGGTCGAAACGTTGTGCCTATTTTTAATATACTGACCCTTGCCATAACAAAGTTTTATTCTCGCATCATTTTAAAAAAAATTGACCAGTGAGTCTCTGAATAACTTCAGGAAGGTGGAGAAAGTTTTTAAACAGAACTGTAAATTAAATGCTGATATACAATTTCTGGTGTTAAGATTCATGACACGCACAGGCAGCTAATATCTTAGGTGCCGTGTATACTGACGCAATATACTAGCTGTACAATACGTGACACGCACAGGCAGCTGGTACCTTATGCACCGTGCATACTGACGCGATATACGATACACAACAAGCATAGACAGCTAGTACCTTGGGCGCCGTGCATACTGAGTTACTGACGTGATGTAAGATACACATCATGCACAGGCAGCTGATGCTTTATGCGCCGTGCATTCTGACACAATATATGATACACAACACGCACAGACACCTGGTAGCTACCTTATGCAGGGGCCACACTAGGCATTCATCCTCGCAACTTGATGGCAGGATGCACAGCTCTAACGACTTCGAGCAGCCAAATTGTTGCTAGCAACAGACAAATTGCGCTTACGTGGCGAAATGTCGCTTGAGGTTTTCTATGGGCAACCAGCTAGCTGTACAGCCGCGGGAATCGAATTTGTATTTACAATATGATTCTGAGAGATTATTGCAAAACTCTTATTTGTTATTTGTCAGGGGTTTTTGATTTTGTTACGAGCCGAGAGGAACTGCTATATATTGGCTGGTTTTCCACGTACTGGTTCTAGTATTTATGGTAGCACAGAAAACCAAGTGGCCAGGTTTGCAACGTTTTGCTTAGTAGAACATTTAGAGTGCAATGTATTATTTTAACTTAAAAGTTATTTATGACTTCACTCTGTCGCCACTGTTTCACCCAGTATTTCCGTTTCACTTTACGGTCAACGTTCCGCTTGTTATAACCGCTGACATAAATCGTAGTAGTAGTAGCCTAGCCTATTAAAATGGCAAAAGCTAAGGTACTTGGCACTCCCGTTTTTATTGCCATCGTCTGTTGTTTGCATAACCGGCTAGAGTGCCGCCAAACAGAGTATACACTGGTGCAAAAAGGAATAGATTGGGCGTTCCATAAAGTTCTCTTGCTTCTTTATAGATATTTTAAAAGCTTCTAAGCTTCTCTGATTTCTATTCCACTACAAATTTGACGTTATAAATGAAATTTTAGGACAGTACCAACACTGGAGAAGAATACTGAGTTCACGGTAAACATTTTATCAATGTTTTGTGGACACAGTTGTGTTCGTGTTAACAGATAAAATAAATGTTCAAACACTTTCCACTACCTCTGGGGAAAAGAAAATTATTGAGTTACCTTATACGGTAGTTGACAATCATTTTTGGAGTTGCTTCCAAGCCAGTCGTTTAATTTGATTGAATATATTTCCGTGCCCTCGAAAACACGACCGCGTGGTAAAGAAAAGTATGAATATGTCAACCCAAGCTCATTTGGCAGTACGTGCATTGTTGTAGAATGATAAGCAGTATCTTTCATAGTTCATAGTTGTGTCGATACTAGAAGTAAAATAAGTTCTTAATAGTCACAAAAACTGTTGATTCTTTGGATCAAGGAGCGTGAGCAATGAAGTTCTGCGGAACATGTGGGCGGTAGTCTGGACAGGGATTTGTATGGCGGATGAGCAGCGTCCTGTCGCTAGTGTGTCCCCTACAGTCGTTTCGAGACACCAGGGTTGCGTAGTCGGATGGTTCAAAGTCGGACTTGAGCATGCCTTACCTGGTACAGAGCTTGCTGGACGCCAGGGAAGAGTCCATTTGCAATGGCTCCCAGGAGTTCATTAAAATCTTATTGGAGAAACTAAGCAGTTTTCTGGTGTGACTTCAGCTGAGTCTGTTCCGCGTGCTGGAGCTGATGGTTGCTTTGGTTACGAGATTACAGATCTTTATGTTGGATGTGATGGTTCTGTTGAGGTCAATTCTGTGGCTGCAACCTGTTCTTGTGCTGGCTCGGCTTCCACAATTGTTGTCTCGTTTGGGTCTGTCCTCTGTTGTGCTCTGGTTGACACTGGTGCACAGGTATCCTTAATTCGTGAGGATGTGTATCAGTTTTTGCCTGATGAGGTGAAAACACAGTCTCCAGTAGACAGGCCATCTGTATCACTGCGAGGAGTCAACGGTTGCGCTGCCGTGGTGGGAGTTACGAAGCTGCAATTGACAGTAAATGGCAGAAGCTGCAGTCATTGCCATTTGCCATTGTCCCATTTGGCGCTTACCGTTTTGTGTTCAGCTTTGCGCTAATTTCATTGTATCTGTCAATGCTAGGCTTGACTTTGCATCACAGATGATGTCTTTCACCCTTAGAACCTCGAGCTTTACCTGTCTGTTTTGCTATCTCCACGTGCTTTAGAAGTGCAGTTTTGAGCATGAGCATGAGCTTAACCAAGATGATCCTTTCATTCCAGTTGTGCCACCTTTGTTGGTTAATTAGTGTTCTTTATCTACCTTACAGATGAATGACCACACACTCAGGATGCTCACAGACAAAGTGTTGGCCAGGGAAATGTCTCAGAATTGGAGAAGGCCCATTTTATCCCGATTTAGACTCTTCTCATCACGATTTTTTTTTTTTGTGAATGACCTTTTGTGGTGTGATGTTGATGGTTAAGCCATTCCTGTTGTGCCTTTTCATCTCTTAGTGGCAGTTATGTTCACCTTCCATCAGCCAATGGCTCATGTTGGTAGACACAAACTTGTGCAGGCCATTAGTGGTCAAGTTTGGCATCCTGATCTTGAACGTGTTGCCCGTGATGTAGGTGCATCCTGTCTCAGGTGTCAGACGTTCAAATATCACATCAGCCCGTCGCTCCTCCCATGTTGAAAGTGAACACTACTTTTCCATTTGATCTTGTCTCGGTTGATTTGGTTGAGTTTCCTCGGTCTTGTCGTCGCTTTGTCTAAGTTTTGATGGTTACTGATAAGAAATCGAAGCAGTTGGTTGCGGTTCCTCTGAGAGATAAAAAGGGTTGTACTGTTGCTCATGCTCTAGAGCACCATGTTTTGCCTTTACTCCCTCGTTGCCCTGCAAGACTTCTTTAGGATAACGGCCCTGAATTCCGTTCCGCCAGTTTTAATGATGTTTTGGCTAAGTTTTCCTTTGAGCACTCCTACTCAACTCATTGTCCCGCTGCTAAATGTGGAGTTGAACATGTGAACAGGACTATTGTGGAGATATTGCGAGGTTTAGTGTCTGGCGCTGCGGATTGGAATGTGCATCTTCCTCGTGCTGTCATAGTGTACAATAACACTTTGCATCATAAAATGGGGATGTCACCGGCTGATTATCTTCTACCAAAGTCTCACGATGTGCATGCTCAGCCACTTGTTGGTTCCAAAAAGAAGAAAGTTAGGAAAGAGGAACACACATCTTCCTCTGTTGGCCAGAGAGTTTTGTACAAGATTCCCGTGAAGGTAACCTTGCCATAGACAAAATGAAATCAAAATTCATTGGCCCTTTTACTATGGTTAAGTGTCAAGATAATGGAGAGTCCTCGGTAATTGAGCAAGACACTGGTAATGGAAACGTAACTTGCAAGGTAGTGCACTACCAGCAGATTAAGGCTTTCCATGAGCCACTGGCATTAACTTGCTTACCATTCCTGTTACCAGCAGTGCGCTGATGTTTCTGCTACTTTGCAACATGAATCTGATTAAGACTCACATTTGGTATTTGGTTTCCTTGGCTTTAGCTGATCAAGTGCTTCATCTGACTTGTCTAATGAAGAAGTCTCTCAGGCTGATGAGTCATCAGTTCACCGAGAGTTCTGCCAGTCTTCTGTCAGGAAGTCCCGTAGGAGGAAACAAGTTCCTCGTTCAGCACCTGTCCATGCTCCATCCCTTGATCTGACCAAGTTGCATTGCAGTGAGATTTTACCTGACCCTGATGCTGGAAATGAGAGAATTGTTAATTCTCACTGTCCATCTTTTCATATTGAGGCTCATTCAGTTTCACCAGGTGTTCAACCTCCTATGTCGTACACTGCCATTGAACCTGCTTCCCTTCCTGAACTGACGGAGCTGCTTGACGTTTCTGAGATGCTGCCTGATACCACTCTTGTTCGTAAAATTAATACTGTTATTTCATTGGACAGGATAAGTCAGGAGGTAGGCAGTGTCTTGGAAAAGTTGGAAAGTATGGCAGACCTGTGTTTACACCTATGCGATGAACATATCACTTCTGGAGCAAAGGCTGACTACAATTCACAAGGAACTAACCCTGATTTTCGGTTTTCTGGTTTTGAGCATTCCTGTAGTATTGATTCCATTTTTGCAGGTTTTCAGCCTCGTAATTCAATAGAACGTGTTCGGGAATTGAAGCGTATAATTCAGGAAGCACGTATTACTTTTGCAAGTAATCGTCGCCGGAGTCTGTCTCGAACGAGCGATCTGTTGCAAATATTACTGGGCCACAGTTCATGTATTAACTCATTGGTAGCTATTTGTACGGCGCTTAGGAGTAGGTGATACAATGAATGATATTGTAATGGAGCTATGGATGCATGGTGTTGGCTAAGTGCTTTCATTAGTGAAAGACAGGGGGAGGAATATTAGGGGCTGACCCTCCTTATTGATTTTTCTGTGTAGCTAATTAATGATTTATTCTTCCCATAACCTTCTTGTTTGTTTTGCTTCACTATCTTGTTTTCTTATCTTTTCAGCTCTTGCATGATTGCTAATCAACATACTTTAGAGTATCATTGCTTCAGTGCACTTTGCTTACTGTGCTTCACCGCACTTGCCTTGCTATGCTTTAATGTTAAGCATGCACTTGCCATCCAGCACCTTGCCTGGCAACAAGTATTACATTGAGCAGAGCATGTTTCACTACATGATTAGTTCAAGACTCTTTTAAGGTGAAAATAATTCATACCCATGCATCCTGGTCCTGCGGTAGGTTGTGATATGTGACTGCAATGCCTCTACAATGTGTTACCTTTGATTAAGCAAATACAATTTTTTTACTTAACTTTTCAATATAAGTGTCTAAATTTGAAATATCAATATTAACTAAATGTATGGCTACTTTGCATACATAAGTTGCACTTGTAAAATAAATATTTAGCGTTTTCCTAATGTTATCATACAATTTGCTTAATAAAGAGTTTTTTACTGTTACCTCAGATAATGCAACAAGTTAATAAGAACGTCATAAAGAGAAAATAAATACAAGTGAACAGGAATATTTTTATTAAACGTCCAAAACCAAGAAATTATAAGCAAAACAATTCAATAAACACTGAAATAACTGTTTAGTAGTGGTAAATGAAATAAGTAAAATTTGGACTCGGCAACCTCCATTTTTCATCATTTTCATAAGGCGATTATAAACAGACTGTCATGTTCGACGTTTCAGATGGTAAAATAGAATCTGCAGCTGTTTTTACTGCAATCCACAGGCTTACTTTGCTCAAAGACTCCCAACCACCTTCACAGACCTTCCTTTTGATCATTGCCCAGAGGTTTTTAATGGGATTTAAATCGGGGCTATTTGCTGGCCAGGTCATAATCCTTTTTGATTTGAATCTTCCATCCACAAGCCAGTTAGCAGTCTACCGGGCTTGGTGTGAGGGAGCGTTATCGGGCTGAAATACTAATTCGAATCTGCGTGTGATAGTCTGGTCATCAAGCCATGGAATCAAGGAGGCCTCAAGAAGCTGGCAGTACCTTTCTGCATTCAGTTCAAGGTGTAGCTCCTTCTGCCACTTCAAATGGACCAATAACGGTGTCACCTACTATCCCGGGATAAAAATTTACACCTCCACCAACTTGTTGACGTTGAAGCCACATGTCTGTTGAGGTCGGTCATGGAAGACCCTTCCAGACGCCCATCCATCTGGACCATCAAGAGTGGCTCTGCATATGACATTGGAATAATCGTTTTCATGTTCTCTTCAGCCCATTTGACCCTTTTCTTTACGAGTTTTTGTTAGAAGTGGTCGTTTAATTGCCTTTTTCACTCTCTCTAGCTTCAGCAGCACCTCACAGCTTCTCTTTCTGATTAATATTGGGGCTCCAGCGTCTTCAAATATCACTTTACTTGTAGAAAGTTGTTTTCTAGCCATAGAAACCTTCAAATATCGCATATTCCGAGCAGTCAATTTCCTCGTAGAGGCTTTATTCAAAGTTTTCCGGTTGACTTTATCTTCAATTGTTTAAGCCTTAGCTGTTTGGTAATCACACTGCAATTCCTTGGAAACTTCTAGTGTTGTCTTACCAAAAGCCAATAATGAGGTCACTTTGATTTTTTCTTCCCTGGTTAGACCATTTTTTTTTTGTCCATGCTGACTAGAGAGTGATGTTGCATACTCTGGCGTAACAGCAGAACCCCGTGCGATAAGTAAATGTTGCCAAAACATTGGAACTGGTTTCGTTTTATTTTTCTCTAATTGTTTTTAGAGTTACAGCATACCTGTGCACTGACTTACTATTAACATTTTTAAATGTTTGACACTTATCTTAAAAAATAAGTAAAAAAAATGTATTCGCATTATCGAAAGTAGCTTACTGTATATATCGTTCATAATCTGGCTTCATTATTCGTTCTTGTTTTCTACTCAGTTAGCTAAGTGCAATAACTTCTTGTATCAGGCTTACCCATGTGCAATACCTTACTTTACTTGTGTGCAATAATTTAGCTCAATGTCTTGTCCTGGCATGACTATTGTGTTGCTTGCTGGCTTTTGCATTGGCTTAGTGCCATATTACTGGAGCTTGCCTACTGCCTAATTAGTGACTATAATATCTGAGCTATTGTTGCTCTTCAGCATAATATACAAATAGCCAAGGACTGGTGTCGGCTACAATTACATTATTGAAACGACAATTTAGAAGAGATTATTTCTTTGACTTCAGAGCGGCCAGGCCAGTATCGGCTAGTGTGAGCAGTTGAGCCAATGGTGGAGTCCCTGTCAGCCGATGTTCCTGAGTCATTCTCTGGTAAGACCAGACGTGTTCCATTTTGGGACCTGACAGTTGCGACCAGTGAGATATCCACCTCCACAACACCATTGCAAACCACTGCTTACCACCACCATTTTTATTTGATTTCCGCATTTTGCTGAGTTTCCATTCTTGTCAGTTTTCGTTTTGTTCTTTAAATTTCTGATTTTTGTACATCTATAACACCTGCGTTATCAGTGGCCCAGTTTAGTTCCTGTTCTTTTACCTTTTTCCTGAGTTTATCTAGTAAAGTAATATCAGTTGGGCTACTGATGTTTTTAATATACTTTCTTTTCTAGGTCATCCCATTGTTCCATAACATTAACGCACTAACGACAATTCATTGGTCATGTAACATTATACATGTACATTTGGTTAAACCATTTATTTTGTTTTCGTTGCTCTTCCATTTTCAAGTCTATCTTTCACTTGTACTGGTACTATACCAGCCTTACCGGTTCAGTTAGAAGGGGTTACACTGTACAATCGACAGTCAATAACACTATAGTTGCTGGACTTTTTTGTGACGATACTGACAACTTTTTTCCTATTATGATGTATCAAAACAAATTCTGCATTAGGTGGTAATTGCGGTACATAAAGAAATCTGTTCATAGAGTCTAGAGGAGTTGGAGTCGGGTGTATTACAAAGACTCAGACTCTTGGTTATAGTAAAGATTCGACTCCGACTCCTCCCAAAAACCTGACTCCGCAACCCTGGGATACACAACAAAGATTTCAGAGTGAGTTGCTCGTTGCTTGTACAAATGCCTAGTGCAGCCCCTGCATTAGGCGCTGCGCATACTGACTCAATATACGATACGTACACACACGCAGCTAATACCTTATGCGCCGAGCATACTGACGCGATATACGATACACAACATGCACAAACAGCTGCTACCTTATGCGCCGTGAATACTGACGCAATATAACTACTATAGGTGACCCGCACAGGCAGCTGATACCTATGCGCCGATCACACTGATGCGATATACGATACACAACATGTACAGACAGCTGGTGCCTTAGGCGCCGTGCATACTGACGCGATACGCGGCATGAATAAACCTAAACCCCATGACCGCACGGTGGCCTTGCTGATTGACTTCAGCAAAGCATTCGACACCGTTCCCACTGAGGGCCTTCTCTCCTCAGTCTCAAGCACCACACTC
>LQNS02276867.1:7730616-7747574 GCA_001587735.2 Parhyale hawaiensis
TTCCCACAGAGGCCAGTCTGATGATAGATGAGAATCTTCAACCCCATCACCTGAACGACGACTGGAGAATCGTTTCTTTTCACGAGTACGACGGGCCTGAATTTTTGCGAACCACTCTTTGACCACCTCTGCAGTCCCGTCTTTTCAGAGATTATCGGCAATTTGCCGGTAAATTACCAGTCTTATCTTGAAAAACTTATAGTTCTTATTAGATGGATCATAAAGACAAGTGTGTTTTTCAATTTCAACACATAATTGTTCATACCTATGCCAATCTGTAACAGATGCCATTTTATAGCTAACGACAATGAGCACTAATCAATTTGCCTGTAAAATGTGACATAAGAGAGTACGGTAATTATTAATATAGTCGAATAATGAATACTGTTTGCTAAGTACACAATTAATCGAAATATATGTAATAACAAATCAACGATGCTGTGCATTCAAAATATTCAAACACGTCATTCCGTTGCAGAGTTGCGGATTGATCTGAAGCAATTTTCTCTCGAACACCCCAACCATCCTTTGAGCAGACAGTGTGAGTGTAGTCCGATGGCAGTGTTCAGAACACGTGTTGGCAACAGTGTTACCAACACCTCCATCACGGATGCCGACAATAAAGGTGTTTTTGACAGTCTCGCCAACACTGTTGTGAACACGTGTTGGCAGCAGTGTGAGCCCTGCTTTAATTACACTCGACTGGCGACGTGGGAACTGAGGTTAACAAAACCCACGCAACCAGCCTAGCGAGTGAAGAAAAAAGAAGGAAAAAAGAAAGAGAAGATCCGAGATCACAGAATAGCTCAGGGTACAGATCGTTTAAAGCTGCCAACACCCGCACCAGCAAAGACAGAGCCATCAAGACCATTCCAATCATCCACTCATGGCGGAATAATTGAACGAAAATACTGTCCCGTATGGCATCGTACCGGTTCCAAGGCAAACTCATGAAGAGCACCACTACACCGAGTATACCTCATTTGAACAAATGGCCCGCGAAGAAAACACAGTGGATGGCAAGGGCAAATATATCTTTTATACAGCAAGCATATCCCACTAACACAGCGACGATGCGCCAGATCACAAGGCACATGCTGAACAATCACTGTAAATTTCGTAAAAATCCGCCAATACTGTTTTGAGTTATCTTGGTGACACCGTAACAGACGAACAAACAAACAAACGGAAAGCAATTTGACAAAAACATAAGCTCTTCGGCGAAGGTAAGGAAGAGAACGTATACTAACTGCACAATATACATAAGTATCCATAGAAAATTGGAACACGCTGGAAGTCTTCACGGTATCAAAGGCTTCTGGCAAGGTATAACACCCTGATTTAACTTCTTTGAATGGAAGTTTTATTAATAGAGTTCATGTTCAATTCGCACAGATCTTCGCAAAAAAAAAATCAACATATCGGCTCGGTTTTCGACTAAATTCATTCAACCTCGCACGCATACACATAACACGGTAAAATGGTCGTCGTCAATTCTACAAAGTTTGAAGAATAACAGCTCGTTGGTTTCCCTCTTATGAAAAATATAACACTACTTATATTTTTCGTAAGAACTAAGAGCCCAATTAACGAAGGCCGGAGGTTCCACTTTCAAAACTTCCGACTTTTCAATGTAAGAACGAGTGGTCTTGGCTACGTTATATTTTAGCACTGGTGAGTCCTCCCGTTACACTCTCTGCTTCCTGACAGTATCATACGCCATACAACAAACAACTTCGAGCCCTGGTGTAAGTGACAAAAGGGCTATTAGTTTTAATTTGTACTAAGTCACACAGAATCACTTGCTTTTAAAAAATAATACTCCGATTTCAAGACCAGGATATGCAAATCAAGGTCTGCGTTCTCTTGGCTTTCTGGCACGTTTACTGCCTGTTCCACTAGTTTTAGATGCGGGTCCACGGGCTCTGCCTCGTCCTGGCGAGGAACTACCAGTGTGCAACGAATTTTCCTCGTCAACTTGGTCTTCGGCATCTAGCGACTCAAAAAGACCGCCCGATATCTTCGGCTTTGGAACTTTTTTGGACGTGCCCTCGCTAGCTTTCATTTTAAGTTCATTTTGTAAACTACGTTTTGCACTTCTTCGAATACGGCTGAATTCTTCATCTTTAGCATAAGCATCAGGACTCTTGAAGTGCACAACAATGCTTTCTGGTGCACCAGCCTCGCTAACAGCAGATGTCGACAGTGTTGTCAGATTTATGGGTATAGCACTCACCTCCTGCGTCTGGTTCATGAAAGTGATGTTATTGATGACACTTTGATTACGAGTCGGAGTGCTAATTGCACGCAACAATTCCTGTTTTCTAGCCTCTGCATCTCTAGTTCCAGCAACACGAGGTCGCGCGGATCCAGCTTCAGCTCTATCTTCAGCTTCAGTTCTATCTTTAACTTCACTGCAGTCAGCGAACTTATCAACTCCTTCGGTGGCCTTACTAGCAGTGTGGGTGGATGTAGTAGAATCACAAGGTTCTCCCATACCAGCATCACATGTTACGTGCACTCGAGGGCCACTGGTTGACTCAGGCACAGTGTCAGCCTCCTCATCGACTGAGCTGCCAGAGTCGGGTCGTGGTGATGCAGGTGCTTCTTCTCGTTCTTCTTCAACACCAGCTATTCGTCGTTTTTCCTCAGCAATTTTCTGACTGTTGAGAACAGCGGTCTTAAGCAGACTGGCTTTTACAGAAGCAACTCGACTTGGTGAAAGACGAGCTAGCGCCACTTTCAGATCAGATCCAGGCTCGACAACAGCTGGCTGAGGCGTGGTAGCAGTACCAGTACTGGCGCCCTCGCTCGACTCCTCATCACTGTCAGCCAAGAGCGTGGGGTTCTCCAGTCCCGTAGCCTCGCAAGCGGCCGGCTGCTCAGACGACTCACGAGAAGATGGTCCAGATCCAGGCTCGATATCTGGTAGTTGCCAGTACGGCAAGGAAACCCTCATCGTATCGGCAGCGGCAGCAGCCTTGAGTCGTTTCTCTTCTCGTACTTTAGCCCTTTCTGCTTCACGCTGGGCAGCCTCCTCTTCTCTCTGCCTCTCTTCCAACTTACGCAGGTCAAACTCAATTTCTTCCGCTAGCTGCTTATCGCCTGCTAGGATCTCCTTGATCTGTAGAAAAAATTTATATTACGATCAAGTAGGGATTATTTTGATGAAGAATACCCTAATAGGTGCCTACACTACTTCCTTGATGAGCTCAGGATAATTTGATGTAAATCTGCGGTTAAATAGTTGTCGTTACGCCTCCGAGTCAGTCGTTCGATATCGGACGCCGAGGTGTCACTGATTTAAATCAATGATCTAAAAGAAAAATCGAGCAATTGAAATAGCTGACTGAATCGTAGTTGAATCATCCTGATTTAAATCTAACAACCCTGCGGATGACACAAATGAATTAAGTTATTTCACCGGAGAACCAGTTTAATATGTCCGTATGAATCTGAGTAATAGCTTTTCTAAGCTATAAGCCTACTCATCACAGCAAAAGTGCCAATATATCTTTTCATTATATATAAACGGGCACATGGCGTAGGAAAGAGACACAAGAATTCGGAGACTGATCAAGGCGACACACAGGTACGTTTACCCCGGTAGAGCTACCCTTTATATGGTTAGGTAAGAGCAGAACTGGTTCTGCTGACATTTCAATGGGCTCTCGTAGAAATAACATTAATTTTGAATATTAGCAGAACCAGCTCTGGCCTCACCTAACCTCATGAAGACTAGCTGGCTAGCTCAGTGGGGGCAAGCTCTTCTGTAGAGGGTGCATGGTGGCAGCACCCTAAAGTTTCTGGAGCGTCTAACTGTCGAAAAACGTGGTTCTACCACCCGTAGATTTGCAAAATGTTGCTGTTTCAGTCTTAGAGCAACGATTTCAGTCCGAAACTACTCTAAGGCGCACGACCGTGTGCCCCTATTCTCATCGTGTCGTTCGACAACTCATTTTAACCCCTTCCGTGTCGCCTTTTCACTATTATTATCACTTCATCTCAAGTGTTATCAGCAGTCTATGTACCACAACTATCTGCTTACAATATTGTTCACAGTACCCGCAAACCAAGAACGCTCTCACCTCGTTTTTGTAATCCTTCATAATTTCCTTGAAGTAGAGAAGAAGTTGCTTCATTAGCGGCGAGCGCTGCTTCTCCAGGTGGTGCTTGAGGGCAATCAATATCGGCACGATGTTTTCTATCACGTTCCGCTTGACGACCTGTAGGCGAAGTATTGTACTGAGGGTGAGTAAATAGCGCACTGCTTGAGCATCCCTTGACACAAGTGTTTTGAGAAAGAAAAAAGACAATAGAAAACGTGGAACCTACGGACGAGGATTTTTCTTCAGATGTTACATAATCAGCAGAAATATGAAAATTGAAGAAACAGAGTGTGCACGAAGAACAGACGTTCCGATGGCCTAAATAACCGATGGTGTCCCTGGGAGAGCGCTACTCCCCATAACACAAGACAAGCAAACCAAACCCTATCTATGGTCTATCGCCCATCCTATGCCCCGTGACGAGTTGTAGGCGAAGTAATTATTATATTGAGTAGTGTAAGTCTCCGTGTCCACAACAAAGCGATTTCACAGAGGAAAAAAGAAAGAAGGGCCATATTAATATGTAGACAGAAATGTGGAACCCATGCGTGAGTGTTCCCACACATCACATTCCGCTTGACAACCTGTAGGCGAAGTACCGCACTGAGAGTGAGTAAATAGCGCAGTGCTTGAGCATCCCTTGACACAGCAGCGTTTTGACTTTTGAGAAAGAAAAGAGACAATAGAAAACGTGGAACCTACGGACGTGAGTGTTCCCACACAGAATCAACGCGCATGAGAACAGCAAGTTGGAAAAACAGGGGAAAGTAACATCATTAGGAGTATCAGAGCGGAAACAAACAAAGCGAGCAGGAAGTATGCGAGGTAACACATAAGCTCACGTAAGAGCAAAAGACAGCATTTGAATCTATTAATATGAACGAGCGAGCAGCCAATGAGACGCGAGGCTCGTAATAAAGTGCTCAGGGGCGACAGTAAGTGGCTGGATATGAGCACCGTAAACAAAGACTGATTTGACAGGGCGTAGGCAAGGCACCAACACACGAGTACGGATAGGCATTTCTTTGCTATTTTTGCGAGAGAAAATTTGCAACAACGACGAGGTCCCAACAGTTTGCTTACTTTACCATGCATGCACACAGCCATGATACCAGAGCTATATCAATATTTTGAACTCCGCCTAGAGACAATGATGACGCCACAACGATCTCGAACAGTTGATTTGAAGTGCGTTTAGATGTTATGCGTCTTTGTCTTCCTCGGTCTGTGACGGCAACTACCTGAGGTTTCGGCCGAGTGGACTTCGACAGACCGACTTTGACTAGGCCCCTCAAATGAGCTCCTTACATCAGCTTTTCGCTTGAGTAAAAAATTTCATTTAGATTTTAGAGGAGCGACTCAGACCTCCGGCAAGTAACGCAAGGCTACTCACACATTAAAATTGGTCCTGAATAGGATTTTTTTTTTCTTGAAAAAATTGATTAACCATTCATGTAATCGTGACATTCCTAGTAGTTCCTGTAAATTTCATGAAGATGCGTCCATAACTTTTTGAGTTATGTTCTGACAAAGAAAAAGACACACATAGAGATGAACAAACAAACAAACGGGTCATCCCCAAACTTGCTAGCTATTTCTGGCAACGTGTCCAACAGTTTCAACATTCTTCTCAACGATCTTTTACAAAGTTCTATTCTGACGAACATAGAGATTAACACAAACATTTATTATTTGTACGTTTAGTAATGTTGTTAGGAAAAAACACAACCAGACAACCGGCTGGGGGATCATCACTAAAGAGTGACCATCTGTTCCTTCTAATATATCTCAGTTCCCAGTAAATTTCAAGAAAATTCGTCCATAACTTATCAAGTTATCTTGGTGATTAAGAGACATACAAACTCCGACAAAAATATAACCTCTTTGGCGGGGTAACCAATGTGAAAGATGTTTGACTACCTGCTAAGAAAAGAATAATTTTCTACACATCACCGCAGAAGGAACGAAGGGTTGCGCTGTTCAGAACGACTGTAGCCGAGAATGTCAACCTCTAAAAGAGAGTCCACACGATGGTCAAATAAACGAGTTTTCACATCTATAGTCAAACCAGCGTAAGAAGTCCGATGGGGTGTTGGCTAAGAACGCAAAGTAACTTGGCCAAATCTCACTTAAGCTCGTGGCATACTTGTCTCAATCGATAAAATCATATTTATATTCGAATACTCAAAGTGCATTGGTCAATAGATTAGATTTGGCACTGCTGCGTTCAATTCAGACCCGCCTCGAAAGGACTGCTTACGTTGGTTTGACTATAATCGTCCACATATTTTGTTCAGGCTTTGTAAACAGCGACGAGTTTTTCAAAAATAAAACTAAAATGTTAGTCGTGAACTCAGCTCAGCAAGTACTGATTGTAAAGTTTCGGAATCTCATCAAATTTGGTGGGAATTATAACTCAAAATTCTTTGCGCTTTCATGCTATTTAAATGAGCACTGAACGTATCCGGATGGGGAGAAAGGAAATTCGTTATTCTGACTAACGTGGCAGTGTATAACTCATAAGTACATTACTAATAAAAGGGTGGTCAGTAATGGATCATTGCATATTCTTCGCCGTCACTTTGACGGCCAGCAACACCAGGAGTTACATGAATGAATAATTGGGGTTATTCTACTGTTTTGGAATTGTCATAATAATAAGCCAAACATCGCTCAACCGACCCAATTATTGGGTCGTGAAATCCCCTCGGAATAATAATAATCCTAGTTAGGCGTCTCTACTCATAGCGCACACTGCTGTGAGCCCGAGAGAAGAATAGAGGACCGATACGAAGGTATTTCTACAATGGATCAACATAAATCAATCTAAGCCTCCCTAAGAAAACAAGAAACCTATAGAGTATGGCAAAATTAATACGGAACTCATGCACGAGGGTGCTCCCAGCCAGGGTCAGGGCGCATGGAAACAGCAAGAGACGAAGATGAAGAACAGAACAAAACATTAGCAGGAGTACGGAAATTTATTGCTTACTGTTTCAAACCTTTCAGTATTATCTTAATATAATCAACTTTCTCGAACAATCTCTGTGCACATTTGAAAACTCCCAAATCTTCAGCTTTTGCCACCTGTTTATCGTTATTAAAGAGACTGCCAACTTTTTACGGAACACAGTCGATTCCCTTGAAAGTAACGACATTTAACACGACCAGCAGCATACTACAACGAATTCTGGTGTAACGGAATTGAACGCTATATATTATATGCAAAATCGCTTTGTTTATTGTGGACATGGTTCAGTTTAAACCGACCAATTCACATTATCAATAGCTTGCATATAATCAAGAAGTAAAACATTTAAAATGGAGTTAGCTGTCCATAATTATGATGGTCATTTCATATTAGGAGGCATTTTAAGTAAATGTAGGCCAGCATATGCTGAAGTTGGTAAATTTTCGAGAATATATATTGTTCTTACTGCCAACAGGGGGCATTAGCATCGCCTGTATTTCATGAAGTCACTCAGACTTCGAAGTAAAAAATTTTCGCAATTTAGTGCCCGCAGATAATATTTCGCTATTTTTCCTCGTAACTGATAACAGGAGCAAAAAATACCACCATTAGCCAAGACACTGTGCTTCTTAGCCAACTTTATAGCACAAACTACTTTAAAATTAAATTCGCTTCTTATGGCTAGTCGGTTAAAGTGACTAATCCCGCAGGTATCGATGTAGACGAATTAAGCGGAAGTGACTGTATCCGCAAGGAGCTGTCATTAGAGCAAGAGTTTCACAACTTCCTCTCTCAGAAAGAAGACATAACCGGGGGAGCGTACATGTCNAGTCGGTTAAAGTGACCAATCCCGCAGGTATCGATGTAGACGAATTAAGCGGAAGTGACTGTATCCGCAAGGAGCTGTCATTAGAGCAAGAGTTTCACAACTTCCTCTCTCAGAAAGAAGACATAACCGGAGAGCGTACATGTCAGTGATGGGAGGCGTAGATAAGAGCTGCCAGAGTTACCCTGCGAGCTCTGTAAGTAGTGCTACAGACTAAAGATTTTCTTTAACTGATACAAGTTGTAGTGTAGCATAAACTACCAATTAAGTTTTACTACACCATTCAGCTTATCACTCAATATGGCATTAGCTACAGCCACAATTGCCACAGATGGCCCGTATACTGAATACGCCGGTGCATTACCTCCGTTTCGCAAAGTCGCCGTTTCAGGAACTTTCATTATTCTGGAATTCTCCGTTGGAGGAGTTCGACGGAATAACATTCCTACCTAGTTTAAGCCTGCCATCCCACAGCACAGCCCGTGACTCCGTGTCCAGTGAAACAAAGTACCTAGGTATGTAAACAGTAAGCCATAAAAGGGAGAGGAAGCGCGGCAAAAGGATAGTCAGTAGCAGCATAAACGACAAAGTAAAGTACGTACGGTACGAAAGGGAAGACGTCGCGAGGGCCTAGCTAATGCTAAGGTGACTCGTACAGTTGCCATCTGGCGCGATAGCCCATAGACAAGGATGGGCGAACAGAACTAACTCCTTCAGCACAAGACATATAATCTTTCATGAGAAGAACAGTCATATCGTGCGCGTAAAAGTGGAACGAAGATGTTCCTAGACATATTCTACGCGCATGGAAATACCAAGTCAGGGAAGAAAAAATAAAGAACATAACACAAAGTAATATACAGGAGTATGGAAATGGGGGGATGCAAAGTGAGCATGAAGGAAAGACGCTCTGAACGCTAAAGTAGTTTACGAGATCGTTCAGTGGTGCAGTGGCAAGGGGCGCTGTCCGCTCATCATCACCAAATTTCCCAAAGGCAGGGAGGAAAGTGTGTTCGGCAATGCAGCATCAGCAATTCCGTAATAGGCTTGATTGGGCGGGTATTAACTCACTGGGCAGCGTACCGTACCTATCATATGTGAGTCTACGGTCTGTCAAAGGTAAATTTTGGAAGTGTTGCAAATGAGTGGGGAGAGCAGCGCACCGCCGTGTCATTGGCGGACCCCGCTGTCGTGCTAGAGGCACGTGTATTAGACGTGTCTGCTTGGAGCCGATGAGCGGTTTCCAGCAAGTCATGGCGGAGGTAATAAAAGGTAGCTGGAGCTATTCAGCTCGCGTCATTCTCTAATCGGTAGCTACGTTAGCCGGTGGTGCTGTTCCCTTCGGCACTGCCTACGAGACTTGCAACTTCGTCATACCTGGTTATAAACCTTTAATGTGCACTTCTGCTTCGAAACTTAATAGTGTTTTTCGCTTAGCAAAAACTGCATTTTCATTGCAAGATTTAGTTACGAGAGCACAGTGGACGCAATAACTACTTGGCACAATTTCACCTGTTAAAACTGCAGACTAGTTACGGTAACACCGAATCTTCGTCGGACTAGTTGAACAGTCCAGGAGGGTATGTAGGCACAGATCCATATACTTGTGACCATAAAGTGTAAACTTCCACTGTCGAAGTATTTGGACCCCCGGTGACAGGTCTACCTGGGGTTGACTGCAGCCATACATCGTTTGGACCTTAGAAGGAATTGATCTGCAGCACAGACCAGCGCATGTGGCATTTCTTGTTGGGGTGTGTCGTCAAAATGTCTTTACCTTTACCCTGGGGCGCGACTCCCCATACCATAACTAACCATATAATGCGTCCAGAGGGCTGATATGCAAGGGTGATATACAACTGGCCTGCAACCCGTTTAAATCATCGAGTCCAGTAGCAGCGGCAGGCTGGAGATGCTGATATCAATGACCCTGAAGGTCATAAAATCGATTCCTAAGTCAGGCAAACGAGCTCGTGCGGAACGAGCAACTGATGCCCGTAAAGCCTTTTGCCAGAAATGGAGGATGTTGGAGGGGGCACAGGTCGTTGCATAAGAACTTTCCATCGATGGTGTCATAGTTCTGAAGACTGCCACTGACCACTTCTCAGGAACCGCATGGTCTATTTCTGCATCACGAATCAGTGCGTTTGGGTTTGCAGCAGTGGGCGCGGTCAAGTTGACTTTACCTCTTATCTTGACATGAGCGACAGAAATGTAGCTGGAAGAATTAACTAAACACTCGTCATTCAAGTAATAAGAAGCAATGGAACGGTGAGCTGCACTGATAGAGAACACATAACGCTCATTGCAAACACTGACCAGTGATACTTAACAAACGTACCGTGTAAATTTGCTGTACTTTGAATTGGCATGAATTATTGTACCGAAAAAGCTAAAGCCTCCATCGACACTAAAAAGGCGTTCCAACAGATGAAAATATAAGAGACACAGCATGTCGACAGAAACTGGGAACTCATGCACGAAGATTTTCCTCAAAACGATCAGAGCGCAAGGGAGCAGCAATCTGCAACGAAGTGGGAGAACCGAACACAAAGTGATGGGTAGTACCACGGAAGTGGAAGGAAATAAAGTAGGTACGAAGGATAAACGTATTGAAAGCTAGCTGAGACTTATTTAACCTATGGAGTCCCAAGTCGGATGCTGCTTCCTATAACACAAACGGGCGAACCTTACCCTACGGCCTATGGCCCATCTTATGCCCCAGAAAAGTAGCCAGAAGAGACAGCTAAGTACTGTTTCAGTAGTTCTCTTTTGGTTTATGTATGAGAATAAATGAGGCAACAAACAAAAGACACGGCGAGGGTGCAGAGCACTGCTAACATTACATCAGATGATGACGCAAACTCTCACACACGAGTGAACTCATCACTGCACTGCGCTACTAATACATTCGAAAGATCTACAGAACTCAAACATGATATCGATATTAGAGGGATTTTCAAATTAACCCTTTACGCACTAGTCTGATGGATGCGCTATGCTGAAATTTCCGTCTCGCTCATCAATGAGCTTTCCGAGTCACACAATGCGGACATTAATGTTGGTTTGATGATATTCATATCTTATAAGAGTTCAAATTTCTAGCATTCGACGATGCCACTAGCCTGAATACTCCATATTTTTGCAGTGAATTAGAAGAACGCCAATTGTGTCAACTGAAAGGCTTGGAACAGTAACAGGCGTAAAGGGTCAGAGAGGCATGCATAAGAATCAACTAAGCAAGGGAGCGTGAAGCGCACAAAATAGGAAAGAAAGAAGTCCCACCTGAGAGATCCTCGGCAGTTGCGGCTGTACAAAGCAAGTACGCCATAAGTAAGCCTATATAATATTTTTGCGGTTCAAGTTCTACATTATACTTCATTGCAAGTATTTGACTAACCATTAAATTATAGTACGTCCTCCATATGCTTACACATGGTGGTTAAATATGAAAGGAGCACTTCCAGTTTTACGAGCTACGAACACATTGGCTTCACTTTCGTATGTTTTGAATGCCTGCTGGACCTCACACGCATACAAGCACGCTGCTGGTCAGCTACATACACACTGGACGAGCATCAACGTAAATGCGACAAGTAAAGCGAGCTCATCACATCCCTACAGGCTACAGGTCCAACCCTGTCACTGCCGAAGCCAAAACGCAGCAGCCAAGGGGTGCTCAGCCGACTGCAAAGCCTACAACAGGCGATATACAGCAAACACGTTACTGGGAGAAAGTAGCACTGAAAAGGGTACACCGGCAATTTTCAACCCTTTACCGGTCGGGTGGATCGTAAAATTCTACTTTATATAGTGCTATTTTTATCAAAATCGACAAGAGTATCAAGAGAAAAATATTTAATATTGGAAGTCATAAGACAAAACCGAATCAAAAATCCCCCCATAAATAATTCTACATCCGAATTCTCATGAACCGCAAGTGCCCTACAAACACGAAGAGAAGTGACTTACTGACGAAGTAACTAAAGTATCTGTGTGACTCACAGCCGTAAGCGACTCACTTCGCTTCAGAACCCTCTTTTGTAACAAGCAAGTCAGTCCTTATATTCTCGACAACCACCATACTGATCGCACTTTACTGGTATTACAAACTCAGGAAACCTCTGGGTCTCTCGCCGTATATTCGCGCATTTGTTATGTACTGCACGTAAAAAAACTGTTGTGATGTATTGTACATTCTTCCGATTAGTGACAAGAAATAGCAGTAGTAGTGAAACACTATAACAGACATTGTAATAGTGAAAGTGTTCAGCCAAAGATCTGCAAGAAAGTAGCAGAAACTTATAGAGCTGATACCACATACCAATTATATGACGTGGTAAAATTCTACATCGCCAGCACAAGTACGGCGAAACATTCCCTGTCTAAGTGATTCTTATACCTAGAACTTCCCGTCCATCAGGTGAAGGCTGCCATTTTAGCAGCGTTTGGTAGTCGGAATTGGAGGTTTTGGGTATAAAGTCGTACTCGGGCAATCGCGTATCTCGTGCCAGAGGTAAATTAACATCTTACCGGTCTATTCAGTAAAGGAGTCAAATGCTTAAGGAAGCATGTAGCGGGAGGTACGACCTTCCAACCTCGTGAGCCAGTTTTTTTTTTGAAAGACCAAGGTACAATTGTTGCCGGTAAACTCAATATACTGGGATTAGGACAAAGTCAATGGTGCTAGTCATCCAAGACCATCTGTATGTTGCACATGCATGTGGTGTGTGCATGTTCGAGTCCCCGAATGAGCGCTCACTGCGTACAGAACTACTCAAGAGGCCAGCGTCCTAAGGCTCGTTTGCACAAGTCAGTATAAGCAGGAGAAACTTCGTCAGACAAGATGTTTCAAAACGGGCCCATCACTTTGTCTCGGGGCAAAGCGCCAATCTCCGCTGTGAAATAAGAATTAAAAGAATAAAAACAAGGGTTAGCCTCTACAGGGAAGGTCTTGCTGGCCGCCATCACTTGAAACCAGCGCGTACTGATGGATTTCTTTGCAAAGGCTATCGCAATTACTGGGACATACCGTGCTCCACTACTCAAACTCAACAGGTGGAGTAGGTATAGGCTACTAACTACAGGACTCTATAAAACAAGGTCGCAATACATAACTGTATACTGACTACAGGACTCTATAAAACAATGTCTCAATATATAACTGTATACTAACAACAGGACTCTATAAAACATGTCCCAATACATAACTCGCATACTGAGTGAACACGCGCGTGATCCTCAGGATATAAAATTCTTCCATACCTTCCTCATTCACCTGGCCTAGCAGCACTTAACTTCATCCATTTCCGAACATACTGTAGTCAGTTTGAAGCGAACATGGTTCTTAGACGATGAAATAATTTCTTCCAAAGGGAAGTCATATCTTGATGTTCAACCCAATAACTTTTCATAATAAGGCCTCCAGGGCTTAAATAAAATGACGAGAGAAGCGTACAACTATCTGTGATCCTTTGTAAGAGGTACCTACCATATATGTCTATTAGAAGTGAATCAGGAGAAATATTTAATGAACACCTCAGTTTAATTAAATTTGTTACGTCATAATATGAAATATACAGAAGTACCTCATTAGCGGGATGTACTTCATCCCTAGAGGTGGTCGATTAATAATGATGCGTTCGAGCAGCCAACAATGAACGCAAAAACCGCAGCTGGTAAGCAAATTACTGGATGAGTAAGACAGTAGCTTAATGCTCCCCAGATACGACGAGTTGCCCCAATTGAGCAGAAGCGGAGGACCTGCAGTATGTAGGGCAACATGGACAAACCGAGCATTGAACACCGCGCACGCAAGGGAACAGCAGGTCAGGAAAGTAGAGAAAACAGCACAACGATCATTAAAGTAGGAAAAAGAGGAAAGAAACTGGGTGGGGGAAGAGGCGTTCCGAAGGCTTTCCAAAAGATAAGGTAATCTACGAGGTCCCTCGGGCTGCGGCTCTCTACAACTACCATATCCATATGGGTTTAGCCACCAATTATAGTAAGACCACGGTACCAATGTCACCTAGTAACTCATAATTAGGAAGTATCTAGTAGTCCTGACTCGAGTGTAACTCTCATGCAACATTCGGTAGCTACCTAATGTACACCACGAGAACCAATGTGGTCCGCGTCCATATTGCCGGGGCCACTAGCGCGCCACACAAGTGTCGCAGAAGACTAGGCAGCGCTACGCACCTCACCCACAGCCTGCCGCAAGTGGGACCGCACGTCACTACTATAGTGCAGCATGGGCCCGCCTAACTGCGGATATCATCATCGTGGCCTGCATTGTCATTATCATGGAGATAAACTTGTCTTTAACTTACTAACATTACCGCTTTCAACACCATTCTTTCAGTCTTGATAAGGCGCCGTAACAGTAGCTATTATAAAAGGTAAAAAGTGGTAATCTTATAAGGCAGTTGAAGCATCTTACAGCGTACAGCAGTCAAACTAAAAGACAACTCCGAGAGCGCAAACCTCCGCCAAGTAACTCAGTGCTAACAATTATGACAAAATGGTTGTGAAGTTCGGATTTTATTTATTATATCATAATAATTAATGAATTATTCTCGCGTCACTTTGATGGTGGTTCCTGTAAATTTCCTAAATATCTGTCTGCGGAACCTACAATATATGTCTATTAGAAGTGAGTCAGGAGAAATATTTAATGAACACCTCAGTTTAAATAAATTTGTTAAGTCATAATATGAAATATACAGAAGTACGCTACCTCATTAGAGGGATGTACGGCGTTTTAAGTTAGCCTATAGGCCTATTCTGACAAACAAAAAGCCACACATAGACACAAGCGGACAGACAGGTCACCATCAAGATTTGGTAAGCAGTTTCTTTTAACATTGGCATGGAAGATATATAAGATAGTTTAAGCCTCTTTAGGTCAGTATTACTCAGTACTAAGCTGTCTCAAGAGAAGAAAAGGAAACGACAAAGGGGGAATGATTTATTGCTGTTTGTAATTCTAACTCAAACTCTCTGAATTATGTTAATGGCTAACAGAAAAACGCAACAATCCTAACAATTCTGCAAATATCATGAAGATCTGTTCCTAAAGTTTGAAGTTATGATACTAAGAAAAACACGGATACGAAATGACTGGACGGATCATCACAAAGATATAATCATCTACTCCTCGTAAAACAAATAAAGATACCGGCGAATTTCATGAAATTTCACCAATATTTTTTTGAGTCAGCTTAGTGACAAACAGAAAAACAAATAACAGCACGAATAAACAAATAAACAGATAAATAACTAGAACGCGTCATGATGTGAGACCGTCACCCGCGGGAAACGGGGGCATAAAAGTAGTGAATGTAATAATAGTTAGCTGTTCAATAATAACATAGGACAAAAATTTAACGCCTCGTGGCTTAAGACGATCTGCTGTGGTGGAGAAAATTCAACGCCGTCATTTTCTTTGCCCAGTTAGGTCTAGTTTTTTGGCATGGGTCGCATCTAGGTCAACCCACCAAACTCCGGACAAAAAATTATGAAGATTGCTCAACTCCTTCAACCACTTATTGGGTGGACAGACGAATATATATATATATATCACAGTTTCACGTTCCGTCAACACAAGGTATTATCCAGACAGGGGGCTCATCCGTCCGCCCTAGTGTTTTCATAGAATAAATACAAAGAATCGAGTCGGGATTCGATCCGGGGACCTAGAGATTACCACGCCGCCACTCTAACCACTAAGCCACAAATAGCTGAAAACAACAAAAGCACGCAAGGTACTTGTGTTGTCCGCTGCATCAGGGCAAAGATATTAAGGCAGAGCCGTACGTGTATGAGGGAGCTCATCCGTGAGAGATCTCACAGTTTTTCGTCCCGTCAACACCTGGTATTATCTACACAGTGGGCTCATACTTAAATCTTCAACGAAAACATGATCATCTCTCTGACTCTGTTCGCGGGTGATAAATTGTGACAAAAACACAACCTCGCGTTGGAAGTAATAAGATGTCCCGCAACAGCTGCATCCTCTGCAAATAGACTGCTGAAATTATTTTCAAACCTTCTTTCATTTCTGTTGTAATGCTCTTCAGTAACATGGCTACGTCTTTTCATATATATCTAGCCTTAAACCAAACATTCATCTTACTCTGGATGATGACTGAAGCAAATTCATGCCCATAACTGGGGCAAATAAAGGGAAATCCTATCTCGAAGAAAGTTTTTTTTTTAATAACCCAAGAACAAGCTATTATTTCCGTTCTAAGTGCAGTACCATAAGAAAGACGTGAGTCCATGCAACGAAAATTCTTTAATACCTAGATTACAAGTCAAGAAAGGCGAAAACTGACAAAAAAAATTCTAATTTCGAGCTGTAAAATGAAAAGAAATAACAGTGGACTAGAAGAAAGACGTCGCAGAGGCCTAACTAAAGTTGAGGCAAATCATGGAGGACCCTACTGGGCATTTAGGCGCAACAGAACAAAGGATGGGTACACCTAACATAACCCATGGAGGTGGCACAAGAGTAACTAAACGGCTGAAGCCAAGTGGCTTAAACTGCCTGTCGAAAGCACTCAGAGATGGCTTAGTCTCTCATGAGCATCAAAATCGGTCCGGAAATTCCTCAGAAATAGTTGGAAAGCACAGCACGAATTTCATGTGCTTTAGCGTGACGCACACCAGTGCTTCTAAGCAGATTTCATAGCAATAGTTAACAAGGCATCGGAGATCGGAACTTGAACTACAGTTCATTTACAGAAGATAGTTCTGTCAAAGTTGAGAGTATGCGCTACGCCCCTAAATTTTCAGGTTTGTGACGTCACAATTGCGTCACGCCTCTGTTGCAGCGAGGAATCTTCTATATTGGCTCAGTGGCGTGAGGTGATTTTGACGTCACAAACTTGGAAATTTAGGAGCGAGACGTATTCACCTAAATTTTTATTATTATTATTATTAGATTCAGTGTTTAACCACCCTAGACGCAACGAGGCGATTCAAGAGTGAAGCTCAACCGAAAATAATATTACGCTTTTCATCAGTTGGAATATTTTATCTCGGCATT
>LQNS02276867.1:7790226-7824758 GCA_001587735.2 Parhyale hawaiensis
TGATCGATCCTCAGCAGCTTGGACTCAGCGTGGAGATGGTCCACGGAAGCCATGCGGAGGCAACCGGTCGCGGTGCGGAGAGCGGCGTTTTGAACCGTCTGCAGCTTGCGAACCGCGGACTGGCGAGCACCAGGATACCAGACTGGAGCCGCGTAGGTGATTAGAGGTCGGACAAATGCCCTGTATGTGAGAAGCAGGGTCTCCTTGCACTGGCCCCAGCGGGTGCCCGCCAGGGCCTTGAGCAGTCTGAGGCTGCTGGAGGCTTGAGCGGCAGTGGTTGTGATGTGCGGTGTAAAGGTGAAGTGGGTGTCAAAAGTGACGCCGAGGATTTTGGGGCGGCGCTCCAGAAGCAGGGCAGAGTCGTTCATAATGATGCCGAGGTCAAGTGTTGACTGATGGGTGTCGGTTGTCCATAGAGTTGAGTTGGATTTGGAGGTTGATGTGGTAAGGCTCGGTCACCACAGCCAGAATTTTGCATAAGAGGCAGTATCATCATCTACCATAGTGCTATGTAGCTCCCTAGCTCGGTGACGTCACCACAGCCAGAATTTTTGTATAAGATTCATTATCATCATCTACCACAGTGCTATGTAGCTCCCAAGCTCGGTGACGTCACCACAGCCAGAATTTTGCATAAGAGGCAGTATCATCATCTACCACAGTGCTATGTAGCTCCCAAGCTCGGTGACGTCACCACAGCCAGAATTTTGCATAAGAGGCAGTATCATCATCTACCACAGTGTTATGTAGCTCCCAAGCTCGGTGACGTCACCACAGCCAGAATTTTGCATAAGAGGCAGTATCATCATCTACCACAGTGCTATGTAGCTCCAAAGCTCGGTGACGTCACCACAGCCAGAATTTTGCATAAGAGGCAGTATCATCATCTACCACAGTGCTATGTAGCTCCCAAGCTTGGTGACATCACCACAGCCAGAATTTTGCATAAGAGGCAGTATCATCATCTACCACAGTGCTATGTAGCTCCCTAGCTCCGTGACGTCACCACAGACAGAACTGAGTTGAAGTTTTCATAATTTTTTGCTCAACTGAGATAGACAGCTGAGATTCACTCCTACATTTCCTTTGAGACATAACCGTACGGTATAGGTATGGACTATCTTCAGCCTCATGAGAGGAAAAACTTCAAATTGCTAAATGTATGTTGTCAAAGGAAGGACACTGCACAGTGAGGTTACGAAGTATTAGATTTACTGATGCTTTTATCGACTGAGAGCTGTTATCTTTCGGCCGGGCCGATGAATACTGATGAAAGTCTAGCACGGAAGTCAAGATAGTGTTGTTACTTATAACTTCTCGCCTAGTATTACACAGCACGGAGAAATCCGCAAAATATATATAATCACATCCAACTTGGATTGTTCTTATACCGGAAGGGGGCTATAGGGTGCAGTACGATAAGCCACTTGGGCGCTAGCAAACCATATTATTATCTAATAGAGGACCCGCGCGTGATAAAATTCACGCAATAAAAATCGATATATTTGCTCAATATAGGCCGGTGCTAAATGTTCTGTTCTTTATCTTGATTTTTCTTCATCACAAGGTATTTTTGATGACATTTCTTCGTTAATTGTAATTTCCACACTAAAATACATAAATATAAAGGGAAACGCTACGACGGGCAACTCAAATTATGATCGTAAGAGATGCATGCTTTCTCCTGAGCAGTACACTTTAATTCGTCTTCAGCACACTCCTTCCTTCCTATGACATGAAAAAATATTAACTGTATTCGCAAGCGCTGAAATATCTTCGAACTTCATTTCCTCTGCGTATCCAGAATACAGTGAGATAGTTCAGCAGAACTAAATCTTCCCTCCCGAAAAGTTGGAATAAAGAATGACTAGGTCTACTATACAGGAAAAATCAGTTCCTCTAGGCTTCGCTGATTTGCTACAAAATGTGTACATCGCAAACCAAAAGAAAATATAATTGCGATGTAGAGAAAAAGTGAGGAATATCAGACTCTACGGGAACGGCAAGAGAAGCTGGAAGAGCAAGAACTGCATTCAATGTTAATAGCGATAAGTACCGTATTTAAAATTTAGCCTTCTTCTACAATATGGTTTATTGCCTACCGAATCCCATTAGAAGGGAAAAGTATCGCTAAAGTTTCCAACGGAGCAAGATATGCACAGATAATAAAGGGGTAAGGATTTTACTTTAGCCTTCTGCAACCTCGTCATCGTTGATTACGAAATCTGCATCCTGGCCTGTTTTTCGCCTATTTCGTCAAGAGCGAACACGAAAAATTAGAAATATTGGATGAAGGCAATCTCAGAAGAGAGTACGAACGACGATGCAACAGAGCGCTTAGAGAAGCTGTATATATGTATCTGCATGAGTGAACTTGAACGTTGGAGAAGAAAGATTTTTTCCTTTCTATTCTTAAGAGCGAGACACCGAACATATAAATAAATATATAAACACACGACGGTCATTCTCAGTGTTAGATAATATTAATAGCGTTGTTCCTACGTTTGTTATGCTCTTCATGAGTAACAGATAGCAGGAAACTAGATACATAGTTCGGTTGTATCCATGCTACGGAAGATGAATTCGAGCTCAGCAGCATGAATGTAAATATAAAATTTAAAGGTGATACGGGCAATACAATTGGACAAAACGTCACTTAAGTTTCTCCCTTGCGCACAGGCAGTGCTGGATATAGTTTCCAAGGAAAGAAGCTGCTGATGGTGACCCAAACGGCCAGGAGTGAAAGGGGACAAACAGCGCGTTGTCTATGACCCGTTAAATAACACTTGACTTTTGCGAAAGAAAAAAAAACGGGTCACGGGAAATTTAGTACATACTATATGAATTGATATTTGTTCACTATTGTAGAATTTCCAGGGTCCAACCTGAAAGGTTCCGCCAGACAGTGAAATTTACACGGGTGCAGCTAGTTATTATTATTACACTAGTGCACCCATGCGTGAAAATTTTCACGCAATAATCGATACGTTTGCTCTCTTCTCTGACTTGCCGCTTCCACATTTTCCTCGCTCATATTCCCTTCTGTAATTTTTTGCTTCAAGTCTTACTTGTAACCGTGTCGCGCATAAGCGCTTCATCTCTCTCACCATTAGTACAGCACGTCTCCCGTCTTCGTTCTTGAGACGGTAGTAGTCTCGTTCTTCTTATACACTCCCTATCCTCTTTTTTAATTAAGCGTGCGTCTTCCTAAGCAAAATCTTGAGTGAAATGCTGCAATAAACTTGAATGCAACTGGATCCAGTCAGCTTATATGCATCGTGAGTGCACTGTATCCAAGTTAATATCGTCCATACTCAAATATCTAATTCATAAAAGTGCTGAAATTTTGGCCCCGGAAGCGATATCTGCTCTCTCAGAGAAAGGCAGTAACAGGATGTTTACAAGATATCCAAAAGTGAATTCAATTACTTTTCAATTACCTTCAATCACCTATCAAGCAAGAATTCAAGCACCTTTCATATGTCAACTAGCACAGTTTTGGGTGGCTAGGCCTAGGCTTCACCACAATTTAGTTCAACGTATAACTAAGTTTTTGGAATAGACACTGGACTGTAATTTAGTTCCTCCAATAGGAAGTAGTAAAAGCTCGGTGGAAATGCAAAACGGGCCAAGCTTTGACAGATCAACTGCACTGCGGACAGGAATGCAGTGCAGTATGAGGAATGAGGAAAAGGCAACCCAGCCGCCACTTGTGGCCTCCAATCTCCGCTGTAGCCACTAGCCACACCCGACCGCCTGCACTGATGGTGGGCAGGCGGAGATGCTACTTTCAAACCATACAAGGGGTGTCTTTATTATATAAAAAAAATCGCGTGATATAATACGAATGGGCGTTTACTGTAGTTACTGTACAATCAAAAAGCTCTAATTGTATTTCCATTTCATGGACAATAAAGTAAGAACTCTTCAGTTGTAAGCCTTTTAAAATAAATGTTTACATAACTTCCGTGCATACAGTTGTCAATTACTCTTATTGAATGCAATCTTGAAGGGGTTGTGAATGGTATGATCTCCACAGGAACCTAAATCCAATAGTTGGTAGGACGTTCTTGAAAGTTCGTTTTGCAGTAGGTTGTACATTTTCAATTCACAGATGGACCATCCATGTTTAGCTGGAGATCTTTTGTCAAGCTGCATGTCAAAAAGTTAACGGCAGTCGGATGCCCGAGAAATGCAGATGAGATATACTTTGTTTCTATCATGTTTCTGTCATTGATCTACCGTACATCGAGATGCATCTGACACTTTGCAGACACAGTATTTAATGATTCATCGATCGTTATATAAACTGCTCAGCAGAAAGGACAGTATCAGTTGCTTTTTCACGGCAATATTTTCCAAGTCCATCCGTCAGCAGGAATGCAATTCTGTTCATTGACATTTTATAACCCCTTGCGATTCCACCATCAGGAAACACGACTCTATAGATGTCCTCACTGAGATCAGCAGATCTCACTGGGACATGCGTGTCAACCACTTTCAAACACCGCAGCATTTCAGTCTTCACAATGGAGTCTCTTAGTTGCTGATTGTGATTGCACACATGAGGCTGAGTATCCTTGCTAACAGATGTGGGGACAGCACCAGTGGAGCTACAGCGGAGGTAGCAGCAATGCAGAAGGCTGATGATTTTGCTTCGCCAGTAAACTTTTCACATATCATGGCTTGAATGCTGGACTCCCAGGACAAAGCCAAGTATGGAAATCTGGTATTGCAATATTAATACGCAATTAGCTATCTGATGAAAATTAAAATTAGTTGACGGGTTGATGAACAAAAAAAGTACATTCGTTAGGCATGTCTATCACTTGTGAGGCATCGCTTATCTCCAGTAACATAGGGAACCAGCCACCTTTAATCAAGAATGCAAACTAGGTAGATAAGTTGAATAGGGACCGAGGCAACGTCATATTTCCCTTTAGGAACACTAATCTTACTATGCTCTGTAGAACATAGAAAATAAAATACGACATTTCAACAGAGTCCATTTTAACTTTCAAGCACCATACCTCGAATTCAAGCACTTTTCAATTAGCTACCTTTCAAGCACCTCAATTACCTTGAAGACACCCTGCAGTAAGCTTGAAGATATAACTGTCTGCTACACGTGAAATAATTGTCGACTGCCCGTCGTGAGTGCTCCGTTGATCATCTACCGAATTTATACGTCGTGACCTGAGAGAAAAACAGTCATAGAATCGGACTCCAGAAGCTGCATATACAGTACGTTACCTTTGATTGTGGAAATGCAATTTTTTTTTTACTTTTTTTTTCAAGATAAGTGTGAAACATTTAAAATGTTAATACTAAGTTAGTGCGCAGGTATGTTGTAACTATAAAAATAATTAGAGAAAAATAAAATGGAACCATTTCCCAAGTTTTGGCAACATTTGCTTCTCGCACGGGGTTCTGCTGTTACGCCAGATTATGCAACATCACTCTCCAGTCAACATGGGCAAGAAAGCGGTCTAACCAGTGGAAAAAAGAGCAAAGTGACCTCGTTATTGGCTTCTGGTAAGACAACACTCGAAGTTTCCAATGAATTACAGCGTGATCACCGATCAATTAAGGCGTATGGAATTGAAGGTAAGGTCAACTGGAAAACTCCGGTTAGAGCCTATACGAGGAAATTGACTACTCGGGATATGCAAAACAACTTTCTACAAGTAAGGCAATATTTGGAGACGCTGGAGCCCCAATACTAAGCAGAAACACAAGATGTGAGGTCCTGAAGAAGCTAGAGAAAGTGAAAAAGGCAATTAAACGACCACTTCAATCAAAAACTTATAAAATAAATAGGGTCAAATGGGCTGAAGAGAATATGAAAACTGATTTCTCCAATGTCATATTTACTGATGAATGCAGAGCAACGCTTGATGGTCCAAATGGATGAGAGTCTGGATGGGTCCTCCATGACCGACCTCAACAGACACGACTTAAGCGTCAACAAGTTGGTGGAGGTATAATGTTTTGCGCCGGGATACTCATCTTTGCGGCCCCAATAGCCAGCACAGCATGGGGCCAACACAGCCAAGCACGCCAACCACCAACGCAAAGACCCACCACAAGACCAGAGAGTAAGGTTGGAATGTGTGCTTATAGCTATTAAAAATCACAGCTCATAAACCACAAAATGATCGTTAACAGTTATACAACTGTTCACCAAGACGGGCATCTAGCTCCCTCTTGAATGATTTCAGAGTCTCCGTCTCTACAACACCCATCGGCAAAGAGTTCCACACATTCACGCATCTCACGTGAAAGAATCTGTACTTCAGTTCTGTCACACACCTGGGCATCAAGAGTCTATATCTATGACCTCTCAAACGCTCATCAGGGGTATGCTGGTGACACCCTTATTGGTCCATTTGAAGTGGCAGAAGGAGTTAAACTGAATGCAGAAAGGTACTACCAATTTCTTGAAGCCAACTTGATTCCATGGCTAGCTGAGCAGACTATCGCAAGCAGATTCAATTTAGTATTTCAGCACGATAACGCTCCCTCACACCGAGCTCGGTGCACTGCTAACTAGCTTGCAGATGGAGGATTTAAATCAAAAAGGATAACGACCTGGCCAGCGAATAGCCCGCTTTAAATCCCATTGAGACCCTCTGGGCAATGGTCAAAAGGAAGGTCTATGAAGGTGGTCGGCAGTTTTTGAGCAAAGTAAGCTTATGGAATGTAGTAAAAATTGCTGCAGATTCTATTCCACCATCTGAAATATCAAACCTGACAAAGTCTGTTGATAATCGCCTTATAAAAAAAATCATGAAATATGGAGGTTGCCAAGTTCAAAATTAACTTGTTTTGTTTACCACTATTGACCACTTATTTCAGTGTTGATTGAATTGTTTTGGTTATAATTTCTTGATTTTGTACGTTTTATAAAAATATTCCTGTTCACTTGTATTTATTTCCTCTTTATGACGTTTTCATTTACTTGTTGCATAATCTGAGGTAACAGTAAAAAACTCGTAAATAAGCAAATTGTATGATAAACTTAGCAAAGTTAGACACTTATCTTGAAAAGTAAAGTAAAAAAAATTGTAATTGCATAATCAAAGGTAACACACTGTATAATCCTCCGATTTTAAGTTGTGTATCAAGCAGGAAGAGCATTCAGATAAAGGGTTTCACCGTCTTCTGAAACCTGGTCATTGATCTCTACGGAAACGTAACTTAATTACAAAATCTGCAACCTGGCCTATTTTTCGCCTAGTACCTGAACAACGGGCACGAAATAAATCAATACACGAAGCGATTTATAACATAAGGATTCCTAGTCTAAGCTTCCCTACCCACAGAGTATTCTGTCATCCAAAAAGAGGAAGACAGAAGAGACAAAGAATGTCAAGAGAAACGTGGAACCCAAGCACGAGTCAACGCGCATGGGAATAGCAAGTCGGTAAAAAAGAGGAAAAACAAAATAAAGCATGAGCAGGTACGAGTATGAAATCGGGAATGAAGCAAAATGGGCACGAAAGACAGACGTCCCGAAGACCTAGCTAATGGCTAAGGTAGCCTACACGAGTCCCCTGGCATCCCCGGGCCCCATAACAGAGGATGGGCGAACCTAAAACCTAACCATACGGCCCACCCTATGCCCCTTGAGGGGGCCAGCAAACAATAAAAGTTATTACAAAATTTATATCGACCGAAGTAATAGGTGAAGAGAAGATCTCAACTAATAACGTCGAGATGAAATATAGAATTCGAGCACAAGAAATCTATACGCACGACCAACAGATTTCAAATAGGTAAAAGTAAGTTAGGTTGGGTAACTGTATGGTCAAGTATAGTTAGGTTACTGTAGGTTAAGTTACTGTAACTTAGGTTTATGTTATAGGTTAGATTAGTTAGGGTCACGTAAAGTAGGGTAGAGTATGTTAGGTAAGATAACGTATGTTAGATTAAGCTAGTTTATAAGAGGATAGGTAAGGCAATTGGATTAATTAAAAAATATATCCGAAAAGATGAGAAGCGATACAACAGAGACAGCAGACCCGCGATATAGAATAAGCTTGCGCTCGTGAACCCCACGCCAAACCAGCTGTGTCCAAAACTTCAGTACACTTCCAATGGGTGCATGAAGAGGCGTCTTGTTACAGTCTTAAGCTCTAAAATGTAACGACCCTGCATGATAGTGTTGAGCTGCACTGTACAGTTCATACAGTTAGCTATATAGTTCAGTTGACCAAAAAATGTTGGGTTCCTTGGCACCAGGTTACGTTTTAATTATTACTTTATTGTATTCGAGAGTTCCCCTACCAGAGCATCAAGTACCTCCACGGTGTAAATTTCAGACCTATGTGCTTCAAATTTATGGATCCGCGCTACTTTGTAAGAATCGTGAGTTCTATAGACTTCCTAGCCCTGCTAATACAGATGAAATATTTACATAACCGGTGATCTCACCTGGGATATAATGGTTTTCTTCAAAGCCATGCCCGCTAACTGGGCTTGCTCTTCTTGGCTGGTGGCCTGGTCTTCCTCAGGCCGGGCTTTGAGAGACGCCAGTTTGATCTCATCACTGCACAAGACAAGTAGTGTGTCCCGCAGCACAGCGTCACACCCGGTGGCACCCATCCGACCGTCCACCACACCACCTGCTCACAGTTTGGTCATCAGTCAGAGGCAGTCACAGTAGCTTGCAATGTGTTTTTTTTTTTTTCAATTCACATTAGGATATCAGGTTTTAACACTGAAACATAGTCTTTTGAGTTTTGACGAGCAAACACAGTTCAGAGCGTGACGGGTTGCTTTACAGCCATTGGAATGCTCGCCTACGCCAAGTGCCCGCATCGAAGTTAAGAGAAGGCAACACTTCATGAGGCCGCTGTGGGGTTCATGTTCGGTTTAGGATTGAGCAGGATACAGCACAGGAGTAACTTCACACGATCGGGAGGCAGGGGGTGCCTGCTGTAGCACTTTTTTCAAACTTCATGGGTCTTGAGGCGGTAGAAGATATCCGTCTACGAAAAAATACTTTTATCACAATTTTTTCTTCCCATTGGGCAACGTTTCCAAACTACCCACTATGGAAAATCAAAAAAAGTTGAAAAACGCTCCACCCTAATCTTGAAGCACTTAACGTCAACGGACTGGGGAGCAGACTACTACTACTACTAGTCGTAAAGTCGTAGAAGAGAGCAGCAGTCTGCGCCCCATCCGTTGACGTTAAGTGCTTCAAGATATCAAAAGTCTTCAAGCATTTTTTCTTCAGTTACGTTACGTGTGGTAACCAGGTTCACGATTTGTCTAAGGTGAGCCCTATGTATTTATATTGTTCTACGTTCGATATAGCGTCATCGTTGTATACTAGGTTGTGGGCTGTCTTAGGACATACAGGAATTCTACATACATGAAGGCAGGCCGTTTTATGGATATTAAAAACAGAATCCGTTCGAGCGCTTTAAAAAGTTATTTCGTCCAGGGCTTTTTGTAATTGACGCTCAACCGCTCAGGTATAGCTGCTCGAAAGTAAACGGTATAGTCGTCAACATAGAGTGGGCATTTAACTGTTGAGGGCAAGGTATCAGGTATGTGATTTATAGCAATTAGAAAGCAAGTGTAGGACAGAACGCTTCCCTGGGGGATTCCCTCAATGAGGGAAACTACTTTGGCGAGCGCCGATCCCACTCTAACTCTAATGGTCCGTTCAGAAAGGAAGTTCTTAATAAAGGCTGGTATGTGTCCCTTCAGTCTGTAGGATTGGAGAGAGCAAAAGACTCGTATCACCAGGCAGTATCATATGCCTTAGAAATGTCAAAAAATACGATCGTATGTTTCTTAGCTTGAATAGCCTCTTGTATAGAATTTTCCAGTTGTATCAGGTTATCAATGGTACTCCGATTTTTTCGTAAGCCCGCCTGAATAGGGGATATGCATTTATTTTGTTCCAGAAATCTTACTAGTCGGATATTATTTTCTCTAGTAGTTTACAAAGGCAACTCGTTAAAGAGATAGGCCTGTAGTTTGATGGATTTTTTTGGGGTCTTTCCCAGGTTTTGAGCTAGGTATAATTACTGCTCTCCGCCATCTCTGAGGAAAACAGTCTTCGCCAAATATTTTGTTAAACAGATATAAGATACTTTGCAGTAGGGAGTCGTCCACTGCTCTGAACACGGATTAAGTGATGCAGTCCTCCCCTGACGAGGTGTTACCGCATTGTCGGAGAGGAAATTTCAACTCTTTCATACTGATCGGAACGTTTTAGCTTAAGGTCTGGTTAGTTAGTGAGACAGTTTGCGCGTTTCAATTTTTGCTTTCGCTTATAGTTATTAAATCCAGGCGGAGGCGTAGTAATTTGGGATACTGCAGTGAAACTGTCAGCGAAGACATCCGCTACGGCCCCTGGCTCGGTTTCGGTGCGGTTATTCGCAAGTAAAACAGGTGTAGAAATAGGCGAAAATTTTGCTGTGACCTTAGCAACCTTTTTCCAAATTTTCGACGGAGGTGCTCTGCTATTTATGGACAAGGTATAAGCTCGCCATGAGGTTTTCCGGCTGTAATTAAAGAATTTACATTTAGCTCTAGCACGGTTGTAGGCTATCTTATTAACAAGTTTGAAGCAGGGTTGCGGAGTCGGAGGGTTCAAGGTCCGACTCCGACTCCTGGCCCTCCAGAATCTCCGACTCCTGGTCCTCAAGATTTTCCGACTCCGACTCGTAGGTCCAACTAGTAGATAATTGATGTAAACATAAAACATGTCCAAATAATTTTTGCTAGTATAAACATATGTGTATCAAGTTAAAGACGCTAGTGGTATTGTAAATATACTGTACAATGATATTTTGCATCATTAGGGATATTAAAGTGAGGACATTAAACAAATACAAATAAGGTGAGGACATGAGGACATTAAACAAATTTTGGTAAAACTTTTGCACCTGGCACTTTATGTGAGGAGGGATACTCAATTTTCTACCGATTGTTTTGAAATTTACTTAGTGTATGGATTTTTGAAAAAGAAACACATTTTACTCCCATAATTTCTTTCATTTAGGCCTTAGTTTTTGAGATAATGGAAGTATATACAGTATAAAGATCTACCTATGCCTATTTTCTAAATTTCAAAGGAATAGAACTCAATGAGTTTTCATGCTACAATAAAAACAATGACAATTTTGGAATCCTTGAAACATTCTTAATAAAGCTACTGAGCTGGCTGCTTCATTTTCTGTTCTGTCCAATCACTACCTAACTAAAATATAGGGGGAAAATCGGTTTTGGGTTGAATTGGAAAAAAAGGCTAAATTGAAAAATCCTGCTGTATAGTTTTCTTAGGAATGCGTCAAGGATTCTAAAACTGTCATTGTTTTTATTGTAGCATGAAAACTCATTGAGTTCTATTCCTTTGAAATTTAGAAAAAAATGTATGGGTATATATTCATATATATTTCCATTATCTCAAAAACTAAGGCCTCAATAAAAAAAATTGTGGGAGTAAAATGTGTTTCTTTTTCAAAAATACATACACTATGGAAATTTCAGAATAATCGTTAGAAAATAAAGTATTTTGCCTCCCCCCCTCACATAATGTAGCTACCAGGTGCAAAAGTTTTACCCAATTTTTTTTTTTTTTTGTCCTGATGTCCTCAATTTAATGTCCCAACTGTTTCAAGGATTCCAAAACTGTCATTGCTTTTTTCTATAATGAAAACTCACTGAGTTCTATTCCTTTGAAACTTAGAAAAAATGCACACCTATAGCTATATTCATAATTTCCCATTATCTGAAAAAGGAAGGCCTAAACCTAAAAATTTGTAGGAGCAAAATGTGTTTCTTTTTCATAAATACATACACTATGCAAATTTCAGAGCAATTGGTCTAAAATTGATCATTTGGCCCCCCCCCTCACATAATGTAGTTACAAGGTGCGAAAGTTCTACCCAACATTTTGTCAATGGCCTCATCATATAGAATAGGAAAATACATGGTAGCTATAGCTGTAAAAGAGAAATGTGCAAAAAAAATCCACATTTACATTTTTTTTTAAATTTATGACTGAAAATTTAGAATTGAATATTTGTTTATAAATGTGATCCCGGAGTCGGAGTCGGACTAAAAATTCCGACTCCTAGAGCAACTGCAATTCCGACTCCGACTCCCCCTCAAATCCTCCGATTCCGCAACCCTGGTTTGAAGTTCCGGCAAAGTCGGCGTTGAGCTTAACGTCGCTCTTGTAGAGCTTGTTGGCACTCCGCCGTCCACCAAGGGACGGGAGGTTTGGGATATTTTCCTACTGTAACAGGGATTGTTGCCTTTGCGTCTAGGATGATGCCTTCAATCTCCGCGAACATATCGTCAACGGATTCTATGGTTCGGAAGTCCTGATTAGTACACGTAAGTTGCCGGAATTCACTACAGTTGGCTCTTTTGCTATTAAATCTAGTCGCACTGCCACCAGGAATAGCTCTCTTAAAGGTAATTTTGATGAGGTAGTGTTTGCTATTATACAGATCATCTATGACTCTGTATTCGAGGTCTAGCAGACAGTCAGATGAACACAGAGATAAGTCAATAATTGTTTTTGTGTTGGTTTGTATATGGTAATGGGTAGGTGTACCATCATTCAAGAGAGAGAGGTCTTGGGTATCTAAAATATTACTGAATATAGCACTGCGTGCATCTGTATCTTTGCCCCCACATGGCGTCATGAGCATTCATGTCTCTGTACAAACGCTGGTCTCCCAGTATTAAGTATGGGGGTTGTACTTGATAAAGTAGGGTAGTAACATCGAGTTCAGAGGTATCTAACAGGGACATATATAGGGAACAAATTGTATAGGATTTTGGATGAAGATAAATTTTATGGCAGCTGCCTGTAGATTGTTGTTAAGAGTTATAGGGTCGTACTGGTATTGATTGTGCACTGAAATAGCCACTTCCCGTTCATGGCCGTCAGTTCGAACGGGGGTCGACACGATAAGAGAATATTGGAAAGGGGGAGAGGCTAGATGGCAGTTTAATAGGGATTCCTGTAAACATACACATACAGGTTCTTCAGCATTTAATAGTATTTCCAAGTCAATGAATTTAAAATTATATGATTGTAAGTTCCATTGTATTATATTGAGCATAGGAGCTAAAGAGGGGGAGATATCAAGTTACATCTCGCTCGTTTCTGCTACTAGTATTACAGGAATGCGTTCAAGTTATTGCTAGTCCGGTGGACGGTCTGTCTCATGGACACTACTTTTTGTAGTTTTATCCGTTGCGTTGGGAGGAGAAGATTATCGCTCCCTTTTTGAGGATTGGTTGGTATACGTCATGGGAGTTTCTTCTTGTTGTAAAGAGTGTCTTAGAGAGGAGGATGGTTACGAGCGAGTTTTGTTACTTGATCGAGAGCGAGTAGTCCGACTCTGCGGTTTTTGTCACTCCGACTTGTTTGTTCTTAGGTTCTTTATTAGGACAATCCGGTCGAGAGGGATTTATTGCAGGTCTTGTGAAGCCTTAAAAGAAAAGTTCGGCGATTTTTAGGCGCAGCCATCCAGATGTTGTTTGGCCTACGGCTTGGCAGTGCGAGGTTGGGTAGCGGGGTGCTGGGCGTGGTTTTGGTACTGTTTTTAGGGATAGCACCAGAACTGGTGGTCCCTCGAGATTCGATCATGGTCTGCTCCGAGTCCCTAGATGTAGTCGATGTTGCTTGCGCATCGTTCGAAGTCGTTACGGATTTCGGGCGCTGGTGAGACTGATTACTTGCTCCTTGAACTCGCTGATCAAGGGTGCTTCCTGTATGGACTCCTTGGGCAGCGGATCCGGCAGCCACAGCAGTAGTGGTACTACTAGGTTTCTCCTTTCGGGGCTGTCTTGTTACAAAACTGTAAGACTTCCCTTCTCCGCATATCGTGCTTGTACAAGTTCACGGGAAATAGAAAATTCTGTGTGCTGGTTAACAATAGTTGTATTTTCTTAAGGAAAAGATAGTTGGGGCAGTCAGAACTGTGTGAAGCATGGGCTTGTTTGCAATTTACGCAGAGTGGGTCATTGCTGCAGAAGTCACCCTTTTGTCCAACAGTGCCACATCGGATGCAGGTATCCTCGTCCGAACGACATCGCTTTGTGGTGCGCCAAAGTTTTTGGCACTTGGTGCAGCGAAGTGGGTTTAGAATGTATGCATCCACTATTTCATTGTGCCACGAGCTCAGTTGGATAGTTGGGGGAAGAGAAGATCTGTTAAATGTGATAATGAATTTGTTTGTGTCCACCAACTTGCCACCTCTTTTGAGCTTGATCTGCTCAATATTGGAGACTTGTTGGCTTTTCAGGACGCAATGTAGGCGTTCAATAGGGGTGTTACACATGACTCTGCTATATACAGCACCCTTCACCGAGTTCAGGGATCGGTGGAGTGAGACAGTCACTGCCGGGCTTTGCAAAAGTCTTGACCTGTTTTAATAATTTGTCATCCGAAGTTCGTAAAGCTTTGTTTATAATGAAATAACACAAGATTTGTAATGTATTAGTTTATTATGATCTAAACAACATTGCTGGCAGCAATGACACGCTCTGATCGTGGTCGGAAGTTCTTATACACATTACGGACGTAGTCCTTCCTCATCTGGGCCCAAGTGCGGTTCACTAAGGATTTCAGTTCCTCAATGTTGTTGCGATCTTTGTATGCTTTACTCTCAATATGCGGCCACACGCTGTAGTCCAGAGGATTGAGCTCATGCGACTGTAGGGGCCAGAAAGTCATGTTGTGGCTCATCCAGTTTTGGACGGATTTCGACGCGTGCGCTGGTGCACCATCTTGCTGAAACACGTAATCACCATCTTCGACGATTTTTCTGATCCAAGGAAGAATTTTTGTGGCCACGATATCCCTGTATTTAGCCCCTGTCAACGTGTAACTGCCCTTGAACAACACTGGAGGTTATCTTCTCTCCATATGAGGCCACAACGCCAAGCATCATCATAGAGGCCGGATGCTTTGTTGTAGAGACATAACGAACATCAGAAGTTTCTTGGCCGAAGCTCACAACTCAATCGTTCTGTTTGTTGAAGGTAAAGGTCTTCTCATCTGAGAAAATGATGATTCGATTTCCATGACTTTTCAAGTCGTTAAGAAGGCGGGAACATCGCTCTTGACGCTTTTTAAACACATCAGAAGTTAGCAGCGGTCTTTTCTGACGCTTTAAGCTCTTTCCACCTCCACTCTTTACAGCTTTTGACATGGTTGACACAGAAATCTTCTTCTTCGCAAATTCAGTCATTTTGAGTTTCAGATTATTTTCAAAGGCTCTTCGAACATTCTTCTGTTGAATAACTTGTGGTGTGCCTGAACGTGGTCGATATTTGAGGCTTTCATTATTCTTAAGGCGGTTTTCGACCCGTTTCACCGTTAATAAACTGAAATTTTGTAACCCAACAATGTCCGCCTTCTGGTGACCCGCGCGAAGGAGAGCTGCTATCTTTATCCTTTTCGTTTCCATTTCCAACAATGTTTAAAAATGAGCACTGTTACTATTTTTTACATTATCTGAAATAGTTTAGGAAAGAGTCACTGTCAATAAATTTCATCAATTCTTTGAAATGAGTTTCACACTCTGAAAATACAAAACAGATTAGGACTTTTGCAAAGCCCGGTATACAGTTACCTAGTTTTTTCCCCTCTTTCAGGCGAGTTCCCTGCTCTTCGCAGGCGATTTCGGCAAATAAAGAGTTCCGGGTTTGTAGATATTTGGCGAATGGTCTTCAAGGTACCAACCTCGTTTTGTAGGTCAATCCCTGCCGACACCACGTCTACGACCCTATGAAGGTCGTAGCGTGGGAAGTTGATTACGTAAAACGTTGGGTAAGATGGAATGGTTCTAGATTTATCTAGAAGAGTCAAGTGAAGAGAACTGATGATTTAATTTCTCACCAGTTATCTCTTTGGACGTCGTGATTTAGGGAACTCGTATGGTTCCAGAGTTAGAGTTCTTGCTGTTGAGCCAGTGAGCGTTCGAGTCTGAGCTGAGTCATCAGTAGGACTCGACGCAGTCAGCTCGCTAGTCGAGTTATGGGTGATGGGTCGCCGACTTCCATCAGGCGACGCGGAGGCGGAGGGATCTCCAGCACCCGGACGCGCGGTCATAATAGTCGGCCCAGGCTCCGGATGACTTGGCTCCAAGTCACCCGGGGCCAGCGCCGACCCTCCCACCTCCTCAACGTCAGGACCATACTGGGAGTCAGCAGCCGACCCCAGCTTCTTCTTTATTGAACTTTTTCATTGTGAGTTTTGCTTTTGGCTATGTCACCCGGAACCTTTCGCCCTATGGCACACTTCAAACGTGGAAGGCAGGGACTGTGTTTGACATCTAGGGCACCACCAAACCTAGTGTCAAATAACCCAACCCCAGGGGGCGGCGTGTCAATGGCCGGGGAGGGAACAGTCGTGCGGACCGGGGTCAGCCCGTGTCCACGGTACCGACCCCAGTTCCGCAGGGCACACTAGTTAGGGAGTTGGTGGCTGTGGGCAGCAATGTCTATTCTCCGCCGGGCCACAGAATTTTTTTTTTTTTGTTTTTTTCAGAAAAAAAGAAGGAAACTGCTGTCAACCCAGTAAATAGGAAGAGAAGAGGAGAAGAAAAACACAGTAAATAAGCAAAACTGGGGAATAGCCAAAATAAACTAAGGAAGGAAGCAGGAAACCGCGACCCCGTTGCTACTCGCTCCGCGATCGGTGACGCGGTAAACTTAGACGGGGTCATTCTTATTTTCTTATTCAAGATGACAATTCCCCTTTCCTTGTCCGGTCTGCAATCTACAATAGGATTGCCCTTGCTAAAACTTCATAAAAGAGATATGTCAGATTTTGAAAACATAGAGAGAATGGTTTTAGCTTTCTTTTTAGTTGTATGTGCTATTGCAAGTTTCTCAAAAATTTTTTTTTCAAGTCAGCGAACAAAAATATAGCAGTGAGTAGTTGAGATCTCAGTCTTTTGGCTAGATAATCAAGTCTGAATAGAGGCAGACAAAATTCCACACCGAATGACAGCAAAAATTAAAGGCCTGGCTGAAAGGTTACATTAGAGTAGTTGAAAATGGCGTTGTGAGGGTTGCAGGATGTTAGGGGATGCGTTTAATGTGCTTAATTTTCTGCTATGAACGGCCGTAATTCCTGGCCTCTCCAAACTTGCCCCGGTCATTCACGTTTTAGATCTCACACTGTTAACATCTCTGTCCCTATTAGAGTTGCGAAATTAAATTATTATTTTTTTTAATAAAGAATCAAATACCATTTCAAGAGTGTGGCTTTAAAATCGATTCAAAAGGCACACACAGCACACAGTTTTGCTACTAATGCTGTTTAGATTAGGTTAGATTAGATAGGCGGCAGTAGACGAATCAATAGGCCCATTCTCAAAGAGACACAGGAACTTACGCCCCGGCCCTCTATGAGCTATTGCCACACGCTAGTCAAAAGAACGAGTATCGTCATCTTTTCGGCTGAATGTGTTGATGAGCTCATTTAAATAGCACGCACTTTGAAAGAATCTGGAGGCATAAATCCCTCCATATATAATGATAGTCCGAAAGTTAACCAACGGCACTTGCCGAGTAAACTGAACAGACGGTAAACATTATTTACACCATTTCTTGGCAATCTTAATGCTGTGTTTACAAGAGTTGAACATAACGTTCGAAACAAAAATATGATATTCGTTTTTTTGACTAGCGTGTGTCATCGGCATAATGCTTACAAAAGAAAAAAAGTTATTGCTAACTGTTTAGCTCCAACAATTAAGTAACAATTTAAGAAAGGAGTGAGCACCAGAGGCAAAACCTGTACGGCACCTATCTGTATGATAACTGATGCATCACACTGCATTCCTACATATCAATATGTCACCTAGGTGTGAGCAACCCATCGACATTTCGGTTAATGTTCAAACAACGAGCACATACACAAAACTGAAATGAAGAAGACCAATACGGTACCCATTAATTGCAGTATACAACTTTATAATAGTATTTGGACCTCGAGTATCATGATGGATACATTACAGAACAAGGATTAGTTGATCGCGCAAAGAAACATACCGAGTACATCATGGCAGAGTCGCTGGGTGATGGAGAAACGGAGGTCGTCAGGCATATGTTCCAGCATGAACTTATAGATGTTCATTCGAGCTTCAAGATGTTCATCTCCAGCGAGAGAAAACAGTTCTTTCTCTTGCTGATTCTGAGTGAATCGATTATACGACTCGTGTTCCTGCACATAAAATAAAGCCCTTTGTCAGAAGTTATAAGGATAAATCTCACTAATGACTAGGTAGCCTACAGCTGTTTCAATATTGGCAAGGCACGGGTGACGTGCCAAGATATGATAGCGATACAATTTCCAGAGGATCACTACTCATAGAACCACTAAGTCACTACAGAAAAGAAGTAGAGGAAAACCAAAACAAGGCATGAAAACATAGCAAGTGAAGTAAGCACAGAAAAACGTCACAAAATTTTAACCCCAGCCATCATCGAAACGAGCAGATCTATCAAGATAAGCTAATTTCAACAGCAGCTTCAGTCATGAGCGGTGACTTAGCTACCTTGAATGCAGTGAAAAGGTCTCAAGAACAAATCAGCTGGGAAATAACGCCTGAATTGATCTCGAGTATCGAAACCAACACCCAAGACTGGAGTTCGGAATGAGTTGAAGCTAATAGAATTAGCACATTTTGATGAAAGTTTCTAAATTAGTGACACTTTGAGGCTCAGCTAACCACTATACAGTTCCATTAGAGGTGTGATTCATCATAATATGGAATGGTAGATCATAACAGAGTAGCCGTGAGTACATCCTCACTTCAAATGAATGGTAATACACAATGCCCAGACATAATAATAATAGTCAACACTACATCACACGCTACAGTACAACACAATGTGTAACCTTCGTCAGCACTGCAATGAGGATGGTATCTTGTTAATAGGTTCAATGTACAACACAAAAAAATGCGAAAAAGTGTACCCACACGAAAAACTATTGCAGTTTTTCCAGTACAAGCCCGCATGCCGATAGTACCAAAGGAGAAAATACACTCACTGTTGCACCTCGGGACACGTTATTTGTCCGTGGCTGAAGCTTGTGTGCTAAAGACAGTGTTTAGTCATTGCAAGCGATACTATTATCACCTGCAAACAAAGTGAGAGGTGATGTTTTCGTTGAAGATGTAAGATATATTTCTAAATATTGTATATTTGTCTGTTCACCCAATAAGTGGTCGAAGCAGTAGAGCAATGTCCATATATATTTTTCTGTAGGGAGTTTGGTGGGTTGACCTAGATGTGACCCATGAAAAAAAAGGTAGGTCTAGCTGGCCATCAAAAATTGCGGAGCTGAATTTTCCTCTACCTTTGTGAATTTACCTCCACCGCGGCAGATCGTTTTACACAAGGAGGCGTTCTATTTTTTTTCCTATGTTAGTATTGGAGAGCTAATCTCTGGGAATGGGGCTTTGCCCTAACCTCGTTCATGGAAGATGACTTCGTTGAATTTGCCCTCCACCGGGGGTGATGGTCTCACGCCACCGAGGCATTTGAGCTCATCTGACTTTGTTTGAGTGACACGCGCGTCGTCTTTCAAGTGAAGATGGCATACAGTTAACAGACTTTAACATTAAATTCCTTTCAATCAATAACTTTTCATGAAATTAGATAACCACTTCAATGATTTATATAAGACACCTGTCTAGTGTTTTTTGTAGTCTCAATTCAAGTAGATTCTTATATAATATAATTACATATTAGTTTGGTTAACTTAAATTGATTTGTTAGCCGATAATTATATTTGATTAGATAAACTAACAGATCTAAGAGATAAAAATTGAATTAGGTATCTTCGATAAGAGTCACACTGCGATAGCCCAGCAGCATTTGTAAATTTTTGCCCACACTAACTTACATATCATGTCTATCGATACAAAATATGTCACGTCCAATTAGGGTACGTACATCGAGATGCCGCTCTGTTCCACACGTCGACGTCCCAAGCTATAGATGCAAAATTATGGGAGACTGCGTTAAGAATTACCTCATAACAATTGTAATGGAAGACACACTCGATGAAATGCTGGCTGAATATCTTAGGGTATCTCTTGAGCAGCCTTTCCGTCAGGAAGAAGATCACAGTGCCTCGGATCTCGTCATGGTCGTCGCAGAGACACTGTTGAGAGAAGTCCGCAATTGAAATGTCAAAATACAGCCTCGTTCATAATACATACGCATGAGGTAGGACATTTGACCAAAAACGAACGACATAGCTGAAAAGTCCACACCAAATTTGGAGTAGGTGGTAATTACTTCCGCCAAGGAGGTTAGGTTTTCGTCGTGTTTGACTGTCTGTCTGTCTGTCACAAAGTTAAGTTTAGTTAACTCAAAAAATTATGAACCGATTTGGACGAAATTTACGGGGATTGTTAGGTATGTTAGGAGGAACAGATGATTAACTTTTGGTGAAGATATGTTCATCCGTTTGTTTGTCTGCCTCACTTTTCTCAAAGCCATAACTCAAAAAGTTATGGATGGATTTTTATGAAAGTAACATGAGTTGTTAAGTATATAAGAATGAGCAGATGACCAAAATTTGGTAATGATCCGTTTGTTCGTTCGTTTGTAACTATTTTTAATTTTATGCTTGCTAGCACAATAACTCAAAAAATAATTAATGAATCTGTATGAAATTTATAGGGGTTGTTAGTAATGTTAAGAACAAAAATGATTAAATTTTGGTGCAGATCGGTTTGTTCGTTTGTATGTTTGACTCATGTTTGTCATAACGTTTGCTAGCAGTATAACTCAAAAAGTTATGAACGGATCTTCAAGAAAATTGCACAAGCTGTTATTACTTGTAAAAGGCACAAATGATTAGATTTTGGAGTTTATAAAAAGAAAACAATGGTTTCAGAGCCAATTTCAAGTTTTTGCTACCTTTGCCTCGCTTGGCGGAGGTATGCGCTCTCACAGTGCTCTAGTTTTTGGAATATTATCCAGCTGGAGATACCACTGGATCAGTTAATAAATTTGCAAAATATTAAGAGATAAAAGTAATAACAGAGAGCTCAGGTCTCCAGAGACCACTTTGGTCAATCGTGCCAATCTAATTTTCTGGTCTTAGGAAGGATATATTAGGAATGTACCGATACCTACAATCGGTATCTGCACCTGATGTACCGGCCATTTTTTGGGTATTGTCAAAACAGGGTCGCTTTGCCGATACTTTTAGAATACTATGCAGGTTCAAATTTTGTGGACGCGCCGACTTTCCCAAACCAAAGTACAAGGAGCGGTAGATAAAATTATTCAAGTAATTGAGTGCATTCATTTTTTTATTCAGCTACATCCTACAATATATGTAAGGAAAACATTACCTAGTATATATTTAACAGAGCAGGAAGATTTCTGAGAATCAGCTGGTGAAAATATAGACAAGCGTTAGCACCTAACGTCAGTGTTATCCTGCAACAGAAGATGTAAAAAAAAAAAACGCAGCGAAAACCTATGAAAAACTTCGAATTTAATGCTGTAAATAAAAAGTTTTGCTAATCGCAGGAGCTAGAATGTAGTTAAACGATGGCACTATATGACGAATTCTAGGGAGTGGGAGTACGAAAATTATGTGGAGCCGATTATTAAAATGTACTTCAAGTTTACAGCTATAGGAAGTTACTTAACATTGTTTTACATTTTCGGGAATAAGATACTTTAGCAACATTTTCTATTGTTAAGATATCTGTGCTTTACTTCTGTTCCGACTGTTCATCCTTTTTTGTTCTTGACACTTTCCTGCACCGCGTGCCCGACATGGCTCAAACTAAATTATATCCTCCATTTCTTCAACTATTCCACCAATCTACCTCGGCTGCACTAGACGGCAGAGACAATAGTTTTTCAAACGAAGAAAACCTCTCTGTAGGACTACTGCAGCCCAGCTTAAAGTGTCACGCATTAAAGACTGTTGCAACTGGTAGTCTCCAATCCTAATAGTAGTAGGTAGTATAATATAGTTTAAGCCTCCCTAAATAAGTACCAAGCTTTTCTATGAGAAGAAAAGGAAGGGACATACAGTATCTCTCTAGTCGCGGGGAACCCATGCACGAAGGTGTTCCCACATAGGATCAACACGTAATGGGAACAGTAAGTTGGAAAAGAAGAGGAAGAACAGACGAAAGAAAACAATCCTAATGCAATAAAACGCTTAGTTCATATATTTCGTGTCCACTCTTAACGAAATAGGCGAAGTTACAGATTCTGTCAAGTCTCGTTTCCATGGAGATCAATGACCGGGTTGCAGAAGAAGGCAAAAGTGAGATCCTTATTTGCTTACTAGTGGATCCGAGCGTGAAAAAACTCACGCAATAATCGATATTTTTACTTAAAGTAGGCCAGAGCGGAATCTTTTCTTTTCTGACTCGCTTTTTCATTTTCTTAATTGATCTTTTGTCGAGCTCTCATCCTTAGGAACTCTTTTCTCTGACTTGCCGTTTCCACCTTTTCCCGCTCACGCTCATCAGCAGCTCTTATTCTTTTCTGCACGCTTCAGTTCTTTCTTGACACTATTTCGCATTGCCACTTCATCTCGCTCCATTGGTAGCACGTCTTCATTCTTGAGACAGTAGTAGATTCGTTCTTCTTTTACGTTCCCTCTCCTCCTTTGTAACTAAACGTGTGTCTTCCACAGTGGGAGGCACAATTAAAATCTTGAACGCAACTCCAGTCAACTTATATGCTATGTGAGTGCACCGTAGATATCATCTTCGATGATATCTGCTTCATAGAAATGCTGAAAGTTTGGCCTTTGAAGGAATCTGCTCCGTCAGAGAAAGGCAGAAAGCTAGAAGAAACAATTGTTTACAGCCCGTGAAAGATCAATTCGTGAGTGCTCCGTTAATCATCTGCCGAATTTATACGTCGTGACCTGTGAGAAAAAGTTATAAAATTGGACTCCAGATGCTGCATACATAATGTTCAGATTTTCAGAAGTGTGTCAAGCATGAAGTGTCTTCAGATAGAGGAATAAGGATCTCACTTTTGCCATCTTCTGCAACCTGGTCATCGATCTCAATGAAAACGTAACTTAATTACAAAATCTAAAACCAGAGAGAAATGGAACAAAGTGATCTACAAATGCTTCAGATGCTTCCACCATGGCTTCACGCAATAATTGAAGAAGAAAGTACTTATAAATATCTCTAAATTTGAACAAGTTTGGCTTACCGTACATTGAGTAAGTTGAAATTATTGGTATGCTGTTATCGTCTCTTTCGACGCGCAAAATAATCCTCAGAGTTTCATTCAACGTTGTAGAAATGCATTTAACAGCACTATCACTAGCACTCCCCAGATTATATAGCCGTAAATTACCTGAGCATAGAACATGTTATAGTACAAAGTAATCAAAGCTTGTTTTGTGAGAAGTTTTGCAACGGTGTAAATCGCTTCTTTTGCTTTATTTAACTTTGAACATAAAGTCGCTAGGTATATGACTAGAGAATTTAGGATCATTGAAAATTATTATGCCTAGATGTTTGAATGACTGCACCCATTCTAGTGAGGCATTGTTGACTAAAACTTTTGGTAGGTTCAAATACCTGTGCAGGCTAAAAATCATCAGTTTAGTTGTACTAAGTCGATTGCGATTGAGCGATGATATAAGATTATGAATCAGCGTCTCAATCTTCAAAATTACACCTTTCAAAGAACTGTCATTTACATAAAAAAAACGGCATCATCTGCAAATAAAATAGGATTTGCACCAGGGACAAAAGCAATACCATTGATAAAGATATTGAATAAAAAGGGACCCAACACTGACCCCTGTGGCACCCCGATATCAATGCTATTTATTTTAGAATGCGCGCCATAAATAGCAACAAAGTGCCTATGATGCGTGTGGTAACTTCTAAACAGATTGTTGATCGAACCTCTTATTCCATAATGATCGAGCTTATTCAATAAAATTTCTTTACCAACGGTTGCAAACGCTTTTTGCAGATCTAAAAACAAAACTACGCTATGCGTTTCGCCATGAAAAGCGGGCAAGATACTTGATACTAAATTAAAAATTGCCAGAGTCGTATTCTTTCTCGGTCTGAAACCATATTACACATCACTGTGCTTGATATTAGCAGCTTCATTTAAGTGCTGAAATTTTGGCCTTTGAAGGAATCTGCTCCTTCGGAGAAAAACAGTAAACTAGAAGTAAAAATTGGCTACTGCCCGGGCTCCGTTGATCATCTGCTGCATTTAAACGTCGTGTCCGGAGAGAAAAAGTTATAAAATTGGACTCCAGATGCTGCATACATATTGTTCAAATTTCCAGAGATGGTTCAAGCAAGAAGTGCATTTAGATAAAGGAATAAGGATCCCACTTCCACCATCTTCTGCAACCTGGTCATCGATCTCTATGAAAACGTAACTTAATTACAAAATTTACAACCTGACCTATTTTTCGCCCATTTCCTTAAGATCGAACACGAAATAAATAAAGAAATACACGAAGCGTTTTATTATACGTTCAAGGATTACCTGAATGCATTTCTTGCCACACAGGAGCTTTTAGCGATTCTGTTCCCTTCTGATGGAATTCAGTAGGCAATAATTAGAGCAGGTTTCAGAAGTTCCTAAATTTGAAATTATTATCGTTATTAAAATTGAAAGAAGTTCTTGCTCTTCAAGCTTCTCTTGCTGTTTAGTCCAGTAGTTTGGCACTTAACCTGGTTTTGGCGTCCTCACAAAGTTTTTTTTTTTAATTTATATCTTTGAGGGGTGCTGATTCGGAATCTGTTTGATGCCACCTTGGCCCCTTTGGGCAAATTCCGTAATATGCTAATTAAATCCATTACCGAAATTTCTTTTCCAGGCAGGCGCAAGCTCGCTGATTTGGGGAGGTACAAGGAAAATATCAATGTTTACGCCCATGTTTAGAGAGTCGAAGATTCTAATTTCGCCATTTTATCATGACTTGCTCATTTGCATGTCATAATTATGCAAATTAAGCTGCCATTGCCCAAATTTTGTAGTAAGACCATACATTGCTCACTAGGCAAAATAAGGGGTATTTTTTGTATCCACCCCTAGGGTTTTTATGTCTCTGATTCTACTTTTACCATATTTAATATATTTCCATATGCATATGGATGATATGTAAATTAGAGGACCACCTCTCACTGATTTTTCGAAATTAGGCTCAGAGGACAATGACACACGTTATATTTTTGTGTCTCTGAATACTCTGAAGGGTCTCAGATTACAAGACTTTACTTTGACAAATCTAAAACTTTTCGGTTAATTTGAACTAATATGAATTTTATGTTTATTAGGTCATGTTGTCATACTTACAGGCCTAATCTATAGTCAGAACCTTCACTACTCCATAAGCATTTTCGTTGATTTCATCACTTTGAGAGTAATTTTCTTCATCCGCCTTCCCTGAAATGTGTTTGTTATCCGGACTGTGACAGCTTGATTCTCCACAACAGCCACAAAAGAAGTGCATGGCAAGTGTCCCGTTAGGCAACCACATCTACTACAAACATGTTTCATGAGTTGAACATCCGCATCGAAGCAGCTCCAATACCTACGAAGGAGCTATAGGGAAACATCTTGAAGGAGTGTTTTCGGAGTCGGTGTATAGGCGGTTTCATCACGTGACCACCCATATTCAGTTAGGTCAAATGACGGAGGGTGTGGGAAAGAGGTGGACTGCCCCACTGAACATACAGTATGCTCGTAAAACTCTTTGCCTGAATGCCTCAATTGTTGGAGGTATGGTCTTTAGAGCTGAAGCGGCTGTGATGTTCTTCTCTCCCATCGTTGTTCACCACGCATTCATTCTCAATCACCCTCTATGGACGAGCACACCAACAATGACGACCTGGGGTAAGCCAAGCTCCAGATGCAGGTTCTCCTCAGAGGGTAGCAGAAGAGGATTGCTCACCCCGCAGTGGCGGCGTTAATTAAGAAATTTAATGTGAACGGACAAGAGGGCTGGAGTAAAATCCGGAAGGGCTGACGCTGCTAAAGGATATACGTATATAATTATGTTGGTTACATGAAAGCAATATTGGCACTGAGTGACGATTTGGCTAATTTCATGGAAGGGGAGACTCAAACCCCCAAGGCCTTTCCTCACTTTTCTTCTTGCAGCTATTGCCGCCTTGTTTAGAATAATAACTTCTTGGTGATCCCTGGGTTCCATTCTAACTTTCACCCAAATCTCTTGCAGAGGATTGCCCCTGAGCTGATAGACGTCATCAAGACCAGGGTCAAAATAATGAGCTGCAGAACATGCTAATGCCAAGGGAAGAGGGACAGTAATAGCTTACATACACAGCTAGTCTCAGCAAAAGAGAGCCAAGCACAAAAAAGGATGTCCAAGGTTCTCTGTGGCATATAGCAGGCTAACCAGGAGTACGAGGTGGTGAATTTCCTGAAGGCGATGAAAAAGTGGCAGCTTTTTCAAGATAGCCTTTTGTTCTGGACACTGTTTACCTCAACGCACAGGGAGTTATGAACTGACCTTTTCATAAAGTACAACAAGGCCCTCTCGCTAGCTCTGCAGTCATCGAGAGGCCTGTTGAGCACAGTTGGGAATATGCTCAGGTCCACCATGCCCATTGTCGAGGTTTATTTCGAGAAGGTAGCCTTTCTCAAGGGCAACTTGCGCATTATTATATTGAGTAGTTTAGGTCTCCGTCTCCACAGCAACGGCGATCTAACAGAGGAAGAAGCAAGGGACACATAGTGTGACGATAGATACGTGGAACCCATGCACGAGGGTGTTCCCACACAGAATCAACGCGCATGGGAAGAGCAAGTTGGGAAAGAAGAGTAAGAACAGATTGAAGAAAGAGCAACTTGCGCATTTTGGGGTAACAGCACTACAAGGTGTACAAAAAAGGAAAGGGAGAGGGGAAAGAGGGAGCAGAGAGAGGAAGACTAGGGATATGATGAGGAATAAGAAAAGATGTAACGGAGGAGAGTGACTATTAGAATCTTTGGTGATATGCGTACTGCTTGCGTCCAAGTTGACAATATCAGCATATATGTTTCTTTTTCGCGTTTTTATGCTTTTTTGATCCATTTGTGTGAGCCATTTGAAGTTGCAAAGGTGCACTTCTGTGGTGTGTGCATTGGCCAGAGAAAGGACTACATGGGATATTTCATTGGGCGTGTATCTATAAAACTGTAGCCTTAGTTGTTTGTTATTTATAGGTGCACTTCTGTGGTGTGTGCATTGGCCAGAGAAAGGACTACATGGGATATTTCATTGGGCGTGTATCTATAAAACTGTAGCCTTAGATATTTACCTTACTTTTGATAGGGAGCTACTATGACTATTTGATTAATTAAGAGTGTGGCACATGGAGCAAGGGGAGGCAAACATGCAAGCCGTCGGCATCTCTGAATCTATCAAGCCCAAGTCACAGTTAAATTATCAACAGCGCATCAAAATTACTCGGGAGCGAACTACAGTGCATAGGATACATAGCTAGTAGTGCTGGTGCAGATAGGTAGATGGAAATTGGGGCGCAGAGGCGCAAGCGCACTACCTGTGAAATTGAGGCGGAGGGGAGCAGGAGCACTGGCAAAAATAGAGGCGCGCACAACCCTAGTGAAACAGTTCTCAACCAAATTATTGCAGATTATATCATCCAGCTGTAACATATTTGCATGGACTGTCAACACAACCTTAACCTTCTGTTATGGCAATGGGCTTGATAGATTCAGAGATGCCGACGGCTTGCATGTTTGCCTCCCCTTGCTCCATGTGCCACACTCTTAATTAATCAAATAGTCATAGTAGCTCCCTATCAAAAGTAAGGTAAATATCTAAGGCTACAGTTTTATAGATACACGCCCAATGAAATATCCCATGTAGTCCTTTCTCTGGCCAATGCACACACCACAGAAGTGCACCTATAAATAAAAAACTATAGATTAGGCCTGTAGTTAAGATAATATGACCTAATTAACATAGTTATTAAAATCAATGCAAATGAACTGGACAATTTTAGATTTGTCAAAGCAAAATTTATAATCTGAGACCCTGTAGAGTATTCAGAGACCCAAAAATATAACATATGTCATTGTCCTATGAGCCTAATTTCGAAAAATCAATCGGAGTTGGTCCACTAATTTACATATGTATATGCAAATGGAAGAAATATAAAATGGTAAACTAGAATCAGAGACCTAGAAAACCTTGGAATGGATGCAAAAATTACAGTTATTTTGCCACGTAAGCGATCTATAGTCTAACTACAATCCCCGCCTAATTTGCGGCGATTGTAGTTAGTAGTTGTAGTAAATGTGTAGTTGTAGTTGTAAATGTTTACATTTTTTGGTCATTGATAATGGAGTGCATAGATTGTCTCATGTTTAATGTTGACTTTTGCAACTAATTTTCTATTTCATAAACAGCATAATTCCAGTCTCAAGTGGTGCAAATTCGAAGAACATATACAATATTTTCTGAAACTTAGCTGCTCTATTAATTATATTGCATGCCATGATTATTTAATACAGTATTTGTATATTATATTAATACACTATATTACTATAGTTTTGTGGCAGTAGTTGGTTTGTTTTTGTATTCTTATTATGAGCTAATTGTATTGTACATGCCACTAATATCCCATAATTATTTAAAAAATAACTGAAAACAATTGAACAGTGAAGTAAATAAAAAAGTTTATGGTATTCAAGAAAAAAACTCTATTCACTAAGCAAATATTGAAATAAAAACTTATAGGTGGAACCTAAATTTTTAAGACACTTATACGGTACTCTAAGCCCTGTCCTATCAAGTGATCTTGACTAAGCTGAATCTAGGTTCAATACTTTCAGAGCAGTGGTTCTTAACCTGGGTTCGATCGCACCCCAAGGGTTCGGTGACTTGGTTCACCCCACTCGTGTGATTCGTGACGTCACGCTCTGCTTGCTGATTTTGTTCTCTGAACACAGTGATTTAGGGGGCAAATGATGCATGGTACGGTTTGCGCACTAGTACAGTATATGATTATATATGCATATAGCCTACGCTTTGAATCTGAAGAAAAACAAAAGTGCATTATATTTTTCCTACTACAAAGAGTTCGATGAATGCATGTATGGAACTTGAGGGGTTCGTTACCTCCAAAAAGGTTAGTTAAGAACCACTGTTTTAGAGTGACAGGAAGTTGACAATAGGTCATTTTTGGGGACATGAAAGATTATTAAAAATAACTCAAAAACTATTATACAATGCATCAGTGTTTAATTACTTGATAGGTACAATTTGATAGCCCAATTTTTGAACCATGATGTGTAATAATCAGAACGGAAATCTTCTAAAAAATAGGTAAGTTAAAGAAGACCATAATTTGACCTAAGCACACCCTATTAACATGTTTTCTTCATTGTAATGATTAATGAATCATAAATATAAAAAAATTCAATGTCTCAGATGGTGTTGATGATGCGAAATATTGTAAATAAAGAGTATAAAAATACTCTCTTTAGCTTAATATGTGTAACTGTTTATATATATTGATAAAAAATTATCTGGGCATATATAATGTTTAGGTACATTAACTACTAGTTGGATCAAAGAGTCGGAATAGGAAAATCTTACGTACCAGGAGACGGAGTTAGAAATTCTGAAATTCTGGAGGGCCTGGAGTCGGAGTTGGACTTTGAACCATCCGACTCCGCAACCCTGATCACAAATTTCTCCCGGTCATTTTTGACTGCGCGGGGCCTCTAGTGCTATAATATTAGCTACCAATTGTAGCTTAAGTGTGTCCACTGGGGCGGATTACAATTATATTCCCAAGTTTAGGTCTCCGTTTTCACAATAAAGGCAATACCACCGAGGAAAAAGAAGGGACGTAGCTATAGTACGATAGAAACGTGAAACCCATGCAAGAGGGTGTTCCCACAAAGGAACAAAACGCATGAGAACAGAAAGTCAGGGAAGAAGAGGAAGAACATATGGAAGAAAGACCAGTAGGAGTATGAAATGGTAAGGAAGCAAAGTGAGCACGAAGAACAGACATCCAAAGGCCTAGCTAATGGCTAGGGTAACCTACAGGGTCCCCGAGCCTGGGGTGCTGCTCACAATAGCATACGATGGGCGTACTTAAACTGACCTAAACCTATGGCCCATAGCCCATCCTATGCCTCCTGAGGGGATCCACTGAGGCGGAGCCTGTGATCTCGCCGGTTAAGGCGCTTGCATCCGCGAGCCCCAGGTAAGGGGTACTGTCATTCCAGTAGAGTTGCAGAAGTAGCTGGAGCAACTCGGCAACAGTTGCTAATGAGATGGCGTAACGTGAGGTTGATGCCTCTTTGTGGCTCTTCATACAGAGCATGTAGTTTTGCTTTCACAACGTAAGCAAAAGCAATGAAGATATTGCGAAGCACATCTATAAATTTAGGATAATACACGATGAAAGACTAAAAACTGATTCGAGGTTTAAAAAAGTTACTGCTAGTGATCAGAGAGAACGACTGAAAACGTAATAAAACTTAAATTAACCAGAATAGGGAAAACGAAAAGGTATTTTTTCAAGAGCTATTGGGTCAGAGCCTAACTCCAGCCACCAAGTTGTCACCTAAATTGCAAAAACAAGACATGAACATAATACCTGCAATATACGGTAGAAGAAGGAGCCTTTAAGCTTGAGGTAATCTTCCTGCAGTAGAGCGATGACGAGCGTGAGGGCAGTACGGCGGACAGCGAGGTCGGGATCACGAAGGCAGGCTGTGATTTGCGGCATCAGGGGGTCCACAACAGTGGCATATCTGCAGCAAAGTAGGAACTCTAATCACACATACATAAGTAGAACAGTTCATTCAAATTATCATATACGTGTAGTAAGACAGAGCCACTATAGCTTCAGTAGTAGTACAAACTTTACTAGCACATCAAAGACATAATGTCTGTATCGCGCCGAACTATTCATGTGGTTTAACACACGCTCGTGCGCCACTAGGACGCGAATTATGTCTCGTTTTAATTATTAATGACTCTTGTCTGTTTTTCTGCCGGGAGGTCTCAGAGTGGTCACTGGGCTACGGCAGGAAAATGGCTTAAGTTGAGCATCTCCAACATCTGGGCACGGCTAAACGCTTTCGCTTAGCTACGCCGCACAGGGAAAAGAGCCAAAAAACAAGAAAGTACAAGTCTAGCGGGAATACGTCAGTCACCTCGATCAGCGGCCCACCTCCAGAAACAGAAGTATTGAGAGCCTACGTAACTTTACAAAATTAACTTCGCCAGGAGGAACTGCGGCAAGCTGCAACATCTCCTGCGGAGAAGGCACTTGGGACCCTTGGGGTTGTGAGGCCCAAATATATTGTGGCAGGGATAAATCGCGCCAGAATATACCCCTGAAGGTTACTATCACTTCAGTGGCTAGGTCTACAGGTTTTTTCCAGCGTGCTACTACTGGCAGCAAAAAAATGCAGAAGAAGGGAGGAAAAAAATACGCTCGTGACAAGACGAAGGCGTCGGAATGAGCCTTTTCTCTCATCATAAGCAAATTCGACACCGTTCAGGACTTAGCCCGGGGGAACCTACTGCCCTTTACATACTGATTATGTCTACTCAGAGGGCATTCTTATTCAAATCGCAAAAATTTTATTCAGTTTCATTACTCTGCAAGCCTTTCAAAGGCAAGCAGGTGGATTAACCATCATGTTCCTTGTTAAAAGAATTTTTTAGGTCATCCATCAGGCCGCTACACGGTACGTCAGCCGTTCCAGAGCTCCGCCAGGTTGAGCGGCGGTCAGCCGAGCCGGCACAGCCCTCAGCCGGGCGCGGCAGCCAGTCAACCAACCCACCAGTCAGCTAGCCGGCGTCTACCTCGTGGGTTGAGCTGGCCTCCCTCACTATGTCCAAGCAACTATTTGGTCGCGACGGGGAGGCAGAAAGCATTCACGGTTCAAGTTTACCTTGGTGAGAAACAAGGCGCGTTCCGGTGCCTTAGACTTGTCACAAGTAAATTTTCTCACCTCTAGCTCACTTGACACCGTTTAGACTTATTATTTCAAGGCCAAGGCCTGAATGGGTCATATATTTAGATGTGGCAGCGGTCAAAGATCAGATTGTACAGGCAAAGACTATGTAGTTATAATATATCAAGTTCCAGCCTGTTAGATACAAATCAACGGACATTATTTTCGGTGTCAAGGGTTGGAGGAGGAGCGGAGGTTATTTTCTGGATCTGCGTCGGGCTGGTATTTGTATTTTAAGGGACGTAGGGAACATATTCCCGGAGCCGTGAACACAGGTCTCTACCCTAGTAGGTTCTAGGAAGTTATTAAAAAGCAGTTTCCCAGCTCAAGGTGAAACAGTTTCGGTATGGCCGGCCTGGGGTTAGGTGATTGGTGAGAGAACTAGAGAAGTGAGTCCCGAGCAAATGGTCTCGAAGCTTAGGGAAGTTAGGGCATCCAAAGAGGATTAGATTAGATAGGCGGCGATAGACGAGCCAACAGGCCCAGTCTCAAAGAGACACCTCTATGAGCTATTGCCATTACGTTAGTAGGATATAAAAGACTGGGAAAAAGAGAAGAGAAGAAAAAGAGAGAGAAGAGTCTCAACAAAAGAGACGATCATGAATGCACGCAATCACGATCAATAGCCGCTGATATGCGAAGTTAAAGATGCCAGACAGTGTAGTTGGAACGGAAGAGAGAAGAAGCCGGATTTAGGAAGCTTTAGGCGCTTAGAGTGTGCGACTCCTGGAGGAGGAATCCTTAGCTGTGGGGTATGTCCCGCCCAATATAGCCAGGGATTGTTCTTCCGCTTCAGGGAAAGGTGGAGAATAGGGCTTGGAGCGCCCGATTGGGTTTCTAGATCGGAACGGGAGATTAGTTTGGTGAAGAAAGCATTCTGGAAGTCAGTCTTGCACTATCATTATAGAATAATATAGAGGTTGGATCCTGCTTGGGGAGGAGGTGGTAAGGTCCGGGATGCAGAACTCCGGAGAGGTAGTATGCTTCCGACACGCTAGTAGAACTCGGGATAGCGAAGATAAGTAGCCGGAGATTAACTGAACATATGTGGCAGGATTACTGGCGCTTGCAGCGCCCGCATGTCGAACTAATCGTCGGCAAGCAGAGCTAGATGTGAAAAAGTAATGACGGCTAGAGTTGATAGGACTTATCAGATAGGTTGAAACAACAGGAAGTGCATATACTCAGGGGCTTAGTGACCTGAGGTTGTTTTGGTTTCAAGGCCCCGTGGTCTAAGACTGTGGTGACCATCGGTCAAATTCTGCTAGAAGTGTGCCTCGCCTCAGGAGGCGTAAGAAGCAAAGTGAGGCGCCAAAAGGAGTCACAGCAGGATGATGGCAGAATACATGGTGAGGTACAGCGGGTTCGGGATTATATTCCTGAAGAATGAGCCTGAGAGGTGGTAATAAGACACGATTTCTCGCGAGTATAGTCCCCATAACCGAACTGTTATCCAGGCAGCGATTTGAGAGCCATCTCAAGCTAAATATTGCGTGAGGGTGACCAGAGCTGACAAGATCTGAAGGGTCGTGGGTACCTGATTTTTAGTACCGTGCACAGCACAAGACCGTGCCGATAACTAAAACAGGAACAGTAACGCTCACCACTGTAGGGTGTTGAAGCAGTCTTGCTAGTTCGGCTCTTCATACAAGAACTAAAGTGAGTATAGACATAACTACAGTATTTGTGACTAAATTTGAAAGCCCAAAATGGACGAACCATACTGTGAGGGCAATCCTTGGGGTTGGTAGAAAAACGGTAACCCCTATCGAGAGTAAATGGTTCCTCCTGAAGGGCTTGTACTTTTAATTTTTTTCATTACTATTACTATTATTTTTTATTCCGCTCCAGGGGTAGATGCTGGCGGAGCCCTTTACATGCCAAAAGATTGAGGGTCTTAAGTGCCGTCTCCGTTGGACACGTTGCAGCTTGCCACAGTTCCGACTGACGACATTTTTTATTTGTTTATTTTCTTTTTTAACGATAGGCTCACAGTACTCCCCCTGATTCGGAAGGTGGGCCGCTAATTGAGGTGACCGACCTATACCACGAGGCCTCTACCTTCTCCCGTACGTACGGAAGACCATGGAAGAGACCGTCAGCACGGGCGTAAAGAAATCGAACTGTGTAATCAGAGATAGAATAAAAACGTTAAACAAACTCTGGCCAAAATTGTTGCATTTGCATTGTTTTCGTATGACTAGTTTTAGTATTACATTTCCTCATTTTTATCATAGAATGAAAACGTTAAACAAACTCTTTCGTCTGGCAAATTTTGCCCCGTGTTAGCTTTAAGCATAAAGATAAAAACACTCATGTTGCGGTGTTAGTTTTAAGACTAAGAATTAAACACTCATGGCACTGCGCCCTCCTAATATGTTGAGTACCGCATCCATATAAGAAAATTATTTATTTTCACTCTGCTTCTTTGCTAAAATTCTTAAGGTAACCGTGACAGACACTCTCTCGAGCATAGCAAACATCTTAGTTAATTCATATCTTCTAACGTGATCTCTGCTTAC
>LQNS02276867.1:8140626-8152000 GCA_001587735.2 Parhyale hawaiensis
CGTAATTACACGTTCATTTCAGTAGGAATGTTCTTTATTTATTATTCATTCATTTTGATCAATTAATTAATTAATTACGTATATGCACATTCACAACCACGTATGTATATATATATGCGCAGCTAAAATCTTTGCCACCCCGTAACAACAGCAACTGGAAATATAAACTCATTAACATATTTCCATCAACAACAGAGGCATTAACAAATTTTTGACATAAAAAAAAATTTGTATCAGAGCTTATGAATGCCCACAACCTGGAACTAACGCAAAACATATCAAAATCAAAGCCTAAATATTAAAACTACATTCATCTTAAAAATATTTATTTCCAATTGCACCTCGAGGAAAAAGATTCATGCACTAATTACATTGAATCTATATTACCACAAATTAATATTATAAAGTAAATATATAGTAGTAGTAGTATTTACTAACGCTTCAATGGCCCACTGCCTATATCGCGCCGAACTATTCCTTTGACCACAGACAGACTCGTGCGCCACAATGCTGCGTTTCAAATTGTCAATGATTTTTGTCTCTGCTTTTCTGCCGAAAGGTCTCTAAATAGTTAATGCACTACTGACAGGAAAAGGCGCAAAATCTATCCCCAGTTTTTTGTCATGAGTCACATCGACCGAACTAAAAATTATGAACATTGCTCAACTCCTTCTACAACTTATTGGGTAGACACAGATACAAATTCAAGCATTTATATAGGGTAACATGTCTAGTACCCGCCCACAATGCTAATAGCCCTCCACTTGTCTTTAAAAACTTCCTTTGTGAAAACTATCAAACTAAAGCGTCTGACTTCGACCATCAAGGTCGCTGGTTCGTGCCCAGTTCCCAGCTGGGCATTTTCTTTGCACGCTTGATGTGATCGATCAGCATCCGGTCTGCATACTGCTGCGGGTTACTGACCTTCCCCAGCAATGGCATGGGTTGGGGGTCGCAGATATCGTCGCATGTAGTTTTCCGCCACTGACGCCATAGCTCTAGACATCTGTGATCGCCTGCAGCCGTATGCTCCTCTGGAACCTGTTTGTTTATCTGCAACACCAACCATTGCATGCGAATTTCCCAGTTGGGGGTACGGTCAACTTGACTTCACCTTTACCTTACTACAGAGCCGCACACAAGTCCTAAACTGTAGGGAACTACTTAGCCATCAGTTTGAGCCCATGCACGGCTTTCTAGCACTGCTAATTTTCACACAAAAAGTTTTTAAAACCAAGTGAACGGCTACTAGCATAGTGGACGGGTACTAGACACGTTACCCTACCGTATTTGAATCTTAACGAAAAACATAATCACCTCTGTCTCTAACTTTTCTTTCGTGTTCCATTTTTTCTCCTCACGTTTCCTCAGTCCTCTACAACCTACTAACATACACTAACAACCTACAGGTGGGCTGGCTTCGACTAATTCAACTTTCAGGTGTAAACCTCTGATCGATTGCCCTTGAAACCTCTAAAACTCATATTTGGGGGGCATGAAACTCTTAAAATAGGCCACCAATCGAGCGCGCGTCAAGAGACATGTTCGTTTGGGCGCCGAAATTAAGCCTTTGAGGCTTGACTTGCTCGGAACTTCACGCACATACTCTGGCTTCACTCGTTAAATTGAGTTTCAGACACTGGCCCACAGTAGGTTACTCTTTGCACATCAAGAAATTGAAGCGTGTTCCGTAAAATGAGTTTCCATTCAGCTTAACGTATTCGCGTTTCTTCTAACACTTGCAGCACGACTCGAAATGACAAAGCCAGAGCTTCGGCCTGAAGTAGGAAAGAAAATCTTCAAAATCTAAGTTTCAGAGCCTAATCAAAGGTACCTCTAGATGAGTGACGCAGCTTTTATACGATAGTTTTAGGAAGCTCCCCATAAGCATCAAAATGGGCAAACAATATATACGGTAACAAAAGAGAGAATATCAGCGAAGGAGTTACTTATTGAATGAATGCTTTATTTACGCATTTAATGCATTTAGAGTACTTTTTACGCCTTATTCTCCAATGAAAAACGACAGCAGTTGCTATACGGGTCAGTCAGCTGCCAGTGATAATTTTGGCATACTTGCAAAATTTTGTAAATTGGGCTACTTTTGCAAACAATCCGCTACTTTTGGGGAAATTCAGGCTACTTTTCGTGAAACAGATCTGGCAACCCAAGGCGTCACCTTTTGCACGCCAAGTAAAATAATATCTTCAAAAATGAATAACTAACTTTTCAACAAAACAATTATCCTCCATGACAACGCAAAACCACATGCTGCAAATTGACGCAAAAAAAATTCTGTAAATTCGAATCTGCACAATTCCATTAACAATATTCTCCTCACTTTCACCGACTTTTATTTCCCTAAGTTCAAAAAAATGCTGTTAAAGATATAACTAAGTTTTCCATGAAACAGTCGTGTGCGAGTACATTTAAAACTTTTGTATCGAAGCAGTCTCTATTTCATTGGGATCGCTTGTAAGTTATTAATAAAAGGTAACTAATTGCAAACATAACAAATATACGATTCATCAATACTCTTTTGTATTATTCGCTGAATTAAAGATCAAAAATCCTAAATTTTTAATAGACATTGGACGATGATACTCAGAAACTGCGTTGGGTAGCTGCAAGAGTAATTTGACCATATTGTTTAACCCCTACAGCAGCAGGCAGTGCAAGATTAGGCTGGAGTGTTAACGCAAAAAACACTAGCTTATATAAACACAGCTTTCTTTATCAAAATATATTCCTAATGAAAAGCCTAATGATGCTGCAAGCATTGCACGAGAAGTTAAACGCTTAAGAACGGCTTTAAACTTAAGTTTTTTGAACGCCGCAGCTCAAACTTGTCAATAGAATATATCACCCACCGTACTTCGAACTTTCTTTTCACAAAAGGCTAACACAATGCTCACCTTATTAAATCAACTAATACTACCGAGGATTAAATTCTGTTCACCTTTTTAGATGCCAAGCAAGCGAAACGACTTTGAACACCGTAAAGCTCTCCAGCGATCGTTCGCTGCCAAAATCTGGAGCATGCAAGATTTAAACTATCTTTCATACGAAAGACTTTCTCAACTTCAAATGTACTTTATTCAATAGAGATTCGAGCGCTTTACGATCATATATGTCTGGAAAATTCTAAAAGGCATTACTGTCAACGTCAATGGCCTAATCCAGGCCAGACATTCAGCTCGTATTGCTCGCACTTGTGACATGCGAATTCCGATCAAAACTAATGGTGACTCAATGGCCACAAAGTATTCTACTAGTTTCGCGGTTCGGGGGGGGGGGGGCGAGATTATTCAACAAAATGCCACGTCACATCCGAAATGTCACCGGTACAGAGACTGTGAAATTTAAATACTTACTGGACGCATACATACCGAAAGTGCCTAATAAACCTGTTACAAGCGGCTAGGTGAACTGTGGCAATAACTCGCTATTGCCCATCCCGCTGGTCACGGACTGCAGCATAACCTCTGCGCAAGATGGGTTGCATGGATAACGCCACCTGGACCTCGTCCGAAGTATCATCAAGGTAATCAAGGTGAGGTATATGTCTACAGAAAAACTTACAGCAAAACCTGCCTTCCTATCAACACTTAATAATTAAGAAGCTTTCGTGCCCACTTTGCTTCTTTCTCGATTCCAGACTCCTACTTGCTCATACTTCATTCTGTTCTTCCTCTTTCCCGACCTACCATTTCCATGCGCATTGTGGGAAAAAGTTTGTGCATGAGCTCCGCATATCTCTCAACATACTATATGTCCCTTGCTCTTTCCTCGGTTATATCGTTGCGCTCAAAAACTGAGGCCTAAACTTCCTGACTGAGAAACTAACTCGGGATCAACTGACTAGCAATTTTCACATACGATGAACAAGTTTTGAAGAAATTAATGAATTTATAGATGCGGCTTAAATCACGCAACAGTAAAAAACGCAGCAATATATATGTCACACTTGTACTTTTATTTGAAACAATTGTAAGCTTAACTTAATAGCTATGAGTTTTCTTTAGCGCAGGGTTTCGAAACTCAAGTGTGAAGCAGCCCTGAATACCATAGACAAACACGAAAATATTTCATTGGTTCCTGATATCAAGATCTAACTTTGTCTCCTGATGACGTCAGAACTACCCAATAAGCAAACAAACGGGCCGGAATCGGAAATGCGCGTAAGGTTACCTGTACGACATCATGATAAGGACGACAAGCACATTTTATTATAGTCATGTGCATCGTTGCAACTTAAAGCTCATCCAAAATTATAACTTATTCTAAACTGTATAATTACCACAAACTGCACCGGCAGTTCAAATAAAAAAAAATTTGGACGGCATAATATTTCATTAATCCATACTCCGCCGGAGAAACCCAATAAAACCAGTCAAGAGAAATATTCTGAGACTCCCAAGCTCGTGCACAACAGGGTAGACACATAGGTACGTGGCACTAGAAAATTTCTTCAAACTTCTTTCAAAAATTGCCCGGAAACGACTCGGCACGTTCAAAAAATAAACTAAACCCAGCAAACCTCTAAACTCCGTCTTCAAGATTGTCAACTTTAAATGCTGAAATCTTAAAATAATTTTTCCTAAGAAATTTATCAAGTGCTCCAACACTATTCTTAATCCTGTATTAAAATAGCCAAGGGCAAGCCATCTGATATGAAGACACGATGCTCTGAAACTGGTCATCTAACACAAACTCCTTGCGAAACTAAAATAGTAAACATTCAAGTGGAATCGCTCCTACTGGTAAAGTACAGTGCCAACAACGCATTTTTGAAGCAGTGTTAGAAAAGATCAACCACCCAACCAAATAGACAATTGCAATTTCGAAACAACACCTAACAAGAGCCTGCACCATTACTGAACTTACTGCAATGACCGCCAGCAAAACAAAAATGGCTACAATTATGACTATGTGTAGTAGTGTCAATGAAATTAAAGGACACCATCTCCGTTTTAATACCTTCAAGGAATTGTCAGACAAGAGCAATTTCGCTTATATAATCCTAATGCTAACGTAAACCGTAACTTCCACACGAAATATTACAAGATCTCAACACCTCACCCCATTTCCTTCATACACGTAACACGGTGACGTTGAAGCGCTACGACATAAAAACTAATCAACGTTAAAAAAGCTTTACTATGTTGATCTATGCCTTCTCACCACGTACGACTATGAATCCTCACGCTTGTGCGATCCCTTCCAAAAGCGGTAATCACCGTCGACACCTCAATGCAGGACTATTTCTAGGGATGTAACACGTAACAGCGACTGAAAAATATAAACTCATTAGCATATTTCCACCATCAACGAAGACAAGAAACAAATTGTAGACATCTAGAAAATTTTGTATAAAGCTTATAAATGCACCAAAACCTGAAGCTATAACGGGTGGTTCTTTGTACTCAATTCCCCTAACTGTACACTACACCAAGTTACAACAGTACGCGTCATGCGCTTACTGATTATGCGTTGCTCGCCCAAGCTCCACTATCTAGACAGCAACTACAAAGCCTTCACCTCAAGCACTGGCTATCATACTGCTCAGGATTTATCTACTATGCGTCAAGGATGGATACACCGCAACGGCCAGACTACGTGGGACATTGAATCATTCGGATCAAGAAATGGAAGGTCGGCAATCGATCTGGTAGCATGCCTATCAGGGCTAGACTATAGCTGTGCGCACAGTTGCATCTTACCAATATCACATCAGGTAGAAGAAACTCGTTGCACTTACATCAGAATGTATTATAGGAGACCAGGCAGGCGGAACACCCAACGGCAGCTATTCAGATACCAGAAGAGGAAACAACTTAAGTTGATAAGTGGCAGTGAACAACTGACCTATCGACTACATTCTAACCTGACAACTCCTATCTGCGAAGTTACAAACAGGCGAACATCTTTCATAAATAAATTCCAGAATATTCCATCGCAGTCAAGCGATAAACTGAAGCGGACGCGGAACTGACTTCACGGATCGAAACACGATTTACCAGTTTCGGCGCGGATAATGCGTCTCTCCTAGCAGCGCCCCGATAAACAACATGTTGAACTAGAAGTGAAATAATTTGGTGACACTCGAAACAAAGTGAAATATTGATAAAACACTGGTAAGCTTAATACTTGAGAATAGTAAGTGAACTAGTATGCCTAATAATTATAAATAACTGAAGAAAATGTTGAGATCCCAGCCTAGGGCTAGAGTACGGCTCTGGCTTAGGGTAGCAACTTTGAGTAGTAGTGATGTTCTGTGACTGCTTCCTGTCACAACCCTTCCCACCTTGCCCTCTTCCTCCGGAGCTGATCGAGAACCGCCCCTCAACGTCCAAGATTTCAAAAAATTTCTCAAATATCCACGGAATCCTTTTCATAAAAATTACCTCGATGACGCCCGTGCTGCGACTCCCGTGCAGATGATGAAAGGACGGGAGGGGGGTTGGTTGCACGATACACTTCAGCCAGCGATATGGTGAATCCCAGTGTGGTCCCTCCCACAAGATCAAGCCTGTCTTCAGTATCGCGAAGGACCTTAGCTCCCCCCAAACTGCGGCGTCTCACCTCGCGATGGCGAGCTCGACCTGCGAGGGAGACAAAGAATCATCAGCACCGCGGACTGACAGAAAAATACAAAGCACAAAAAATACAAAACCTATGCACACCTACCTATTGATGTCTCCACACTGCCGGCCTCCAAACTAAATGTAATTCTAAATTTACTTAATATTACCTAATATTTCAATATTAGCGTTTCCTTATATCAAATTTGTAGGATCCCTTATTTTGCAAGTCCTTTTCCCTGATCCCATTCCCAGTTCTACTAGCCTATATATGCTCCCCATTCTTCCCATGTTACCCCTTATATGCATTGATCCCAATTTTCTTGTACAACCCCAAACCCTAATTAGTCACTCTTACTCCTCAGGTTTGTGATGTGCAGACGCAGACGCTGAAGACTCTCCAGTCCTGGCCTTCTGAAGCTTGGAAGCCAGCTTCCTAGCCTCTCTGTGTCGGCAATGTCGCTACCTCAGACTCCGCCGCGCCGTCTCCGCCCGGAGCCTCACAGGAGGTGGAGCCACAGAATATGGCTCACAAGCAATAGCCCCGAAAACCATCTTGTCAAAGACGAGCTTCCGCGCTGTAGCCCCCATGTACAGTCAATCACTCCCCGCATTAGCAGTAAGAGGCCCCATCATGGGCTGCAAATCAATCTCCAGCAAGTTCCTCAACTGTAGCTGACTCCGCAGCTCCCCAACGTACTGACTATACTTCCATTCGGAGTAGTTACTCTTATCCTGACACGTGCCACAAGGCTGTTCGATGCTCAGTAGCTGAGCTCTCTGTGCGTTGTAGTAGTTCCAGTTGGGGACATATGGCAGAGCCCAAACCACCGTCGCTCCAAACTGCAACCTCCACCATCTGTCCAGATCAATCACCTTCGCAGCCAGATCCCTGATGTCGAACTCTCTTCGCAACTTCATCATTCCCCGGGGCACCCCCAAACGACAGTTTGTCAGCATCGTCAAATCACAATGCAGCCCCATGATGACGAGACGACCAGCTGCTTCCCCTCCAAACGATCCTCCACCAACTCTTCCATCTACCCAAGGGTAGCGCTCCTTGGGGCAAGAACACTGATGTCCCAATGGGGCACTGACGCGGGCGCCCAGCCCTTGCTCCGAGAGTCGCAAACAACCAAGGCTGCTGGCATCTATGTAAAAAGAGATACCCAAGGTTAGTATATCCTCCATGATTCCAATTGGCCTCTGTTCCCCCTACTCCTAATTGCAAGACTATTAGACCTAGTTTCCAATATTTCCTTAGCATTTCACTTATTCTACCTATATATGTTGTGGTTATTTATAAATATGTAATTTTGTTCAAAAAGATGTCAATAGCCATAAACTTTCAAATTTCAACTCTGAGATAAAGTCGTATAAACTAACACGCATTAACTCATATACAATAGCAAAATACAATGGTGCTTCTAACACATGCGACACTTGAGCCGCTTTGTGTCCCCAGTTTCTGTCGTCTGTTGCAGGTCCAGAGGCATGGTCTCGGGGCGAACAAGCTCCATCTCCAGGTCGGTCTCTACCAACGTAAAGGGGAGCCAATAGGGGTCGTCCGCCACCGACCATTGCAACGCTGCTGGCTCCAATAAATCTTGTTCGGTATGCTGAACGCCGGATGGTACAGTAAGTAGTTTAGAAACAGTCACGTTCCGAAATTGTTCTAATCCTCAGTAAAGGCGGTGTCGTAGGTAAATCTTCAAATCCGGTGAAGTCCTGACTATGGCTGTTGTGCAAGTTATCTCCTACCGATGGCGACGTCGGAATTTCCTCATCAACATCAGGTAACTGGTCTGGTGACATCCGTGGTTTCCGAGCCCTATGGTGAGTCCGCATATGACTAAATCCTATTTATGCGGCGCAGACTCCACCACACTTCGCCTACTTCGAACAGATATGTTGTTACGTCGCTTTAGTAGTAGGTTGCTGGCATCACGCCGTACCCACTTCAGCATCCTCCGTGAATACTGAAGGGTCCTTAGTAGGGTCAGGGGCTGCGCCAAAAAACCCTCAAAATCCTTGGTAATGTCCCAGTCATGTGTAGTTACTAGTGAATGGGCATCCCTCCGTAGGCCCACTAGCTCTCTTAGTTGCATAGGCGTCGAGGTTCTATCCTCACGGCCAAGCCGTGAACGCCTCCAAGCCTGATAAGCCGCTTGTTTAGCTTCATAAGCTGACACTGGTCATCAAACCACGGTTTGTTGTGAGACCTCACAAGAATAGTCTTGTTCGGGACAAACTTCTCCAAAATAGACACAGTTAAATCGTTGAGCTTAGAGTAACGCCCTTACTGCACCAGTAATAGCATTCCAATCAGCCCCACTCTTAACAACGAACACCACTCACCTGGTGTCCATCACAGGAACAACCTGGTTCAGGTTCAATGGCCTTACCAGATGTGAGTGATCTGGAGGGCCAACAGGTTAGCCAACTAACACAGTCATCAAGTGCGGGACATCAGTCATAACGACGTCGAGACATATCCGCTACACAACGTTGAGCAACGCCAAACGTTGGGCAGGCCTTATATACCCGCTAGACTAGACGTTTGGCAGGCATTATATATCCTCTGAACCAAACGTTGGGCAACAGTAAACATTCCGGCAGGCCATATATATGCGCTAGACAAAGCGTTGGGAACACCAACGTTTGGCGGGCCTTATATATCCCCTAGACATGACGTTCAGCAATACCAAACGTTTGGCACGCCTTATATATCCGCCAGGCCAAACGTTTGGCAGGCCTTATATATCCGGTAGATTAAACAATTTGGCAACACCAAAAGTTTGGTCTTGCCCAACGTTTATTTTAGCTGATATATATGTCCCGCCAAGAAGTTTGGTCTGGCCCAACGTTTACTCTAGCTGATATATGTCTCGCCGAAACGTTTGCTCTTGCGCAACGTTTTATCTAGAGGATATATAAGGACTACCGAAACGTTTGGTCTTGCCCAACGTTTTACGCAGCTAATGTATAACTCCTGCCGAAACGTTTGTTCTTGAGCAACGTTTAGATAGCGAAAATTTAAGGCCTGCTGAAACGTTTGGTCTTGCTCAGCGTTTGGTGAACTAGCTAGCCTTGAACCTTGAACTAGCCCAGGAATCCAGAGTGCTATAGTCTTTCCATCTCTAATTGCCGATTAAGGCGGAGCTACTCGAGGCTGTACACAGTAAGCAGCGTTGCCAAATCTTATGTGCATCTGAAGTCTGTGTATGTCAAATGCCGTGTGCAAAAATGTATTTGCGCACACGATATGTTGGGTAGTGATACCCAATAAAGTATGCATTAAAATGTAGGTTACATTGAGGTGTTAATGAAGGGGCATTATCAAAGTAAAAATTATTATATCTATGAAATAAACTCATCTTTTACATTGTTTAGAAATTATAATAGTAATTATAAACGCAACATATAAGCTAAGCATGTACTAAATCTAAAATGAAAGCTGTTCATCCGAGCTTTCTGTGATAACAAATCCACAAAATGGTCAACTGCAATATCCAGCTTTGCATCATGATCTTCGATTGTTGCTGCGTGTCGCACAGCGTCTGACCAATTTTTGGCGTTATGGAACATAGTGCTTCCTCTGTCCAATTTTGCAATTCGGACAATTTAAACTTATAGAAATGAGAAACGAAAGTTTTCACGTTTTCCCATGTAAGCTCAATTGGATTATATTGGCAATGATAAGGAGGTAGCTCAACGACCTTATGGCCAGCTTCAAATGCAATAGCATTAATTGCATATTTCTTGCCTAAATTTGAAGATAATTGCTCTGCTATTTCAAGGAGTTCTGCTCTCACAAACGCGCTATTGGAGTTAGCTGCTTTTTTAACTAGCCAGTCGAATATTTCTGCTTTCCACCAAGATGCAGTGGGATATTTCCAAGCGAAGAGTCATAAGCAGCATTGCCCATAACAATTATTGAACCTGAAGTGAAGTTTGGCAATAATTGCGTGGTATACCAATTCTCAAATACTTCATTGGGCATTCATTTGGCTGTGATAGTCACTGCCGTCGTTGTTTGCTTGAAAAACGAGATCAGCCTCTGGAGCAAATCCATTCTTCTTTCCAGCATGGAGAATAATTAAACTGTTCCCTTTAACGATGGGAGGTTTCCCTCCGGTCGCTAGATTTGATGCGCAGTAAGTCCAGCATTTCTTCACTGTATAATTTTGATTGATCCACGTCTCATCTAAGTTAATATTTGCTTCTTGTTGCCTGAACTTTTTCATTTCTGACAAAATTTCTGCTCTGGTGGCGACAAGACCACTTCGTTCCATCAAGAATTTGCGTTCATCCACTTTTGTAAATTTGAATCCTATTTTCAACATTTCTTAGCGATGTCACGCATCCATCAAATCCAATTTCATCCTTTAATAATTCTTCGTTGATTTTACATAATGTCGGAATTTCTCTCCTAGCATAAAAGTTCAAAATAGTTCTTCGGAGTACATCCTTAGCAAACTGATCAATTTCTGTGACAGGAGAGGATCTTCATCTCTTCTTTGGTGAAGAAACGTTGAAGTGACTGGTGGCTCTTCTGGTGTTGGAAGTTTGCAAGCTTGATTAAGCTTGCTGCAAATCCTTCCAACTGTGCTATATATTCTCAATTTAGTAGCTGCAGCAGTGCGAGCTGCAACCTTGTTGATATCCATAAAAGTTCCTCTGTTTGCCTTTTCTGCTATGAAATATCTATTAACATTGTAGACTATCTTTTTAGCCTGAGAGTGGAGATGGCCGAGAGAGTGAGCGCGACTAGAAGCCGTTTCAATATC
>LQNS02276867.1:8222866-8237443 GCA_001587735.2 Parhyale hawaiensis
CACTGTGAATGATCTGGCGCCATGGCAACGTTCTTACTGCCTGAGTAATAGCCACCCAGTTAGCCCTGCTCTTAACGAATACCACTCTCCTGGTGTCCACCTCAGGAACAGCCTGATTGAGGTCCAAGAACACAACAAGCTGTGAGTGGTCTGAAGAGCCAATAGGGGAGCCAACTGACACCGTCATCAAGTCCGGGACATCAGTCATAACGAGGTCGAGACAGTTACCAGCAATATGCGTGGACCCGCGAACTGGACAAGGTGCAAAAGTCCAACGCACCCACACCATGACAATCAGTCGGTGATGCAGAACCCAACCAGTCCCTGTGGTGTGCATTAAAATCACCCACGAAAACAAACTCTGCCTTGGGATCCGTGCTCTGTATCGAGGCCATCGCCGTCAATAAACAGTCATAAAGAGAATCATCAGTTGCAGGGCTCCGATACAAGGAGAATAAATAAAAAAATTTCAGTCGGCCACACACCCTCAGAATGATGATCACATGACAGGCGCATTCGTGCACTGACTGCCGGTAAGCACAGAATCCGCGCCGGACATAGACGGCCACTCTACGGAATCCAGGCTCCGATCCCCACAGCCTGCGAAAAGGGGACTGAAAACCCGCCAAGGCAAGCTCAGCGTCGTGCCTTCTGGTAAATTATTGGAATCATGTGCATAGAAGTAAAGAATTCAAAGAAGAAAGTTGCTCTACGCCCAGAAATAGGGGATATACTGTAAAATCAGGGGTACCAACTGCATGGCACAGTTGAAGTTCCTCAATATATCGAAATATGCATATACTGGAAAGAAATATTGGTTCCCTCTAAATTGCCCACGCAGTGCATTTCAATCGTCCAATAATTTAATTTATAGTTAAATGCAACTTCTATCTCTCGCAACACTTGACCAATTAAAGTCAATTCGATTCACTTTTTGCCTGAAGTGGCTTAATTTAGGGTACGTTTGATTCTGCAACGAAATTAACTTATTGAGGTTTGACTTGTCTGAAACTTCAGACTAGCGCCCTGATTTTTACCCATGGAGCGAAGTTTCAAGCGCTGTGTTTTGGCGGGTAACCTTTGAGACTAGAAATTAAATCTTCGTCCAAAATATTGCTTTCAGCAGCCTCAACGTAATTCGTGGAAGTGGAACTTTCAACAATATTCACAGTAACAAAACCAACGCTCCAGTCTGAAGTGCCAGACAAGTTAAACCACAATATCGCTGGCCAATTGGGCTTCATGAATGAATTTAACAAATGAGGTTTCGACATATCACTTGCCACTAAATTCCAAGGGTTAAAACACAGTACACAGCAGACCTAGAAGCACCCAAATACTGGTGTCAGCACAGCACTGGGTAAATGTAAAACTCTCCAGCACAGGTGTAGTACAACACACAGCATATCCCTAAGCACGTGAGCTCTACAATTTGAATAGTTTTGTGGCGGCTTCGATTCCCACGCTTCTATAGAAGCGGCTTCAATTCGGGTCTTCAGTTCGTTCACTTTTACCTACATACCTTAGAAAGCTATTTAGCTTTAATTTGCCCATAAATTGGACGCACCTTGGCTTATTATATTCCTACGATCTACAGGAATCAGCGACGCACTTCATATACTAACTAGCTACAAAAGTTCCTCTCGTCGGCCCCTTTCCACCCTACAGCTGCCCACCCACCCTGCGACCCTAACAACGATCCAGCCCTCTGTTCAAATATACATAACTTTTTTCTTGGTAAAAATATAAACGAGTATCTATTCATACGCTTTGCGCAGTTCATCATGCGAAAGTATGATTTTTGTTGAAATTTGAAAGCTTAACGTAATTCTAGTTTCCTGAAAACTCCGAAATTTTGAGCCGCCTCACAAAACGCTGCTAAGCATTAAGCTACCCTAGCGGTGGGAAATTTCTTGGTATATTCGGAGTCTGTTAGGATATTCACACCTTCCAACTAAACTCTTACCCATGAATGCATTTTTTTAGCTTAGTTTTCTCGAGGAAACGTGCTTTTAAGGTAGATCCCTTCATATTAGTGAACTTAGTTATGTCGTTCTTCCAGATTTAGTAACATAAAGCAGAAGCTTACTTGCGCGCACAGACATTTTAGGGTAAATACATCGCTCGCACGTTTTAAAAGCGAAAATTCAGAGTTTTGCACAATGCTCATGTACATTCACGAATGAAATGTTAGGCAATTACAGTACTTGAAATACATGAAATATTTCCCGATGACGAGATATCCTGCGACACCTGGAATATGGTGCGTGAATAAAGGTTATCACAAACTTTATCTTTCTTTTGTTTTCCCCGAGATATAGCAGTACGGGTTGTATACTCTCCTGACAGCCGAATCATTGCACTGAGGGCGAAAATTAATCTTTCGAAGCTTGAGTTGTCTGAAACGCCCGGCAGCTGCTTTGACTATGTTCCGTTAAATAAAATTCCAGGCGTACGGTGACCTTTGAGACCTTGAGAAACTCAATCTTAGCACTTGCCACATGATTTGATATGGTAAAATCAAAGCTCTATCTGAAATATCAGACCAGTCAAACCTCAGAGGATGGACTTCCCCCCCCCCCCCAAAAAAAAAGTCGTCCTAAGCCCTGAAGTTACTTTTATTAGCTTGTCCCATTAATCCCTTCAGTCGCAGCAGCTTCCGCTGGCGTTTTCGATTTGCTTCGTTCGCTCGGAAGAGAATGAGCTAACGTAACGTGGATCTTATCTGAACTAATCTAACTGGATTAGCCCTAAAGTGTGCAGACATTGGATGAACTTCGATTCATCAGAGCCACTGTCCACACGTGTGAGAACATATTGGCGTCTTCGATCAGTCTTCTGTAAAGTTGTCTAAATACTGGAGAAATTGTAGTTAACATCACTTTTATCTGCAGGCGTGAACAACGGTCTGGTATCACACCTCACTGCAGAAGTTACCACTTTTGGGGCTTAGATTCGCCGGCTTTAGTCGGCGCAACGTTGAACTTTATCTATGCACTTCGGCTTTTATCGCCTTCTTCCGCACGAGTGAACAGGGTGACTCATGAAACTAACTGCTGACGTTGCTGCTATTGGTGCTTTTATTTGCTGACTTTATTCGGCGCCAGATCGAATTTAGTTAATGTAACTTAGAAAATCGGTTAATTTTTCCAGATACGTTATCAAATCTACTCTAACATACGCGATATGCTTTTCACCAACCAAGCCACTGCACTGGCTGTTCCAGTAATTCCCCAGCCTAGCAAGAGAGGTACGACCCTCAGAAGTTACCAGTACAGTCCTTAGACGATCCATACTATTCTGTTATTAAATCGATCAGAAGAAATACCCAATATCGTCCTCGGCCTAGACAAAGAAAGTTAGTCATGCATGCGCGTATGGTACGACCCACAGAAAACACGAAAATTGTCGCTAAGCCGATCTATACAACTCCGAGNCCCCCCCCCCAAAAAAAAAAGTTGTCCTAAGCCCTGAAGTTACATTTATTAGCGTGTCCCATTAATCCCTTCAGTCGCAGCAGCTTCCGCTGGCGTCTTCGATTTGCTTCGTTCGCTCGGAAGAGAATGAGCTAACGTAACGTGGATTTTACCTGACCTAATCTAACTGGATTAGCCCTAAAGTGTGCAGACATTGGATAAACTTCGATTCATCAGAGCCACTGTCCACACGTGTGAGAAACATATTGGCGTCTTCGATCCGTCTTCTGTAAAGTTGTCTAAATACTGGAGAAATTGTAGTTAACATCACTTTTATCTGCAGGCGTGAACAACTGTCTGGTATCACACCTCACTGCAGAAGTTACCACTTTTGGGGCTTAGATGCGCCGGCTTTAGTCGGCGCAACGTTGAACTTTATCTGTGCACTTCGGCTTTTATCGCCTTCTTCCGCACGAGTGAACAGTGTGACTCATGAAACTAACTGCTGACGTTGCTGCTATTGGTGCTTTTATTTGCCGACGAATTTAGTTAATGTAACTTAGAAAATCGGTTAATTTTTCCAGATACGTTATCAAATCTACTCTAACATACGCGATATGCTTTTCACCAACCAAGCCACTGCACTGGCTGTAATTCCCCAGCCTAGCCAGAGAGGTACGACCCTCAGAAGTTACCAGTACAGTCCTTAGCAGATTCATACTACATATTCTGTTATTAATTCTATCAGAAGAAATACCCAATATCGTCCTCGGCCTAGACAAAGAAAGTTAGTCATGCATGGGCGTATGGTACGACCTACAGAAAACACGAAAATTGTCGCTAAGCCGATCTATACAACTCTGAGAAGATTTGCTGGGCTATGTTACTGTACTTATGACATTATCAAGTTGGAAAAGATTAAGGTCTCGGAAAGAAAGCTTCTTCGGTGCCTTGGTCACAGTATCCAGTCAGAGACTTTTATCTACTCCTGTCGAATATCATCCTTTCTCCACCTACAACTGCGCTCGCTACCATGCAGCGGGTCTGCCGTCGGTGTTCCACACACCCCAATTATGAAACTCCAGTAGACTATAAGAAATACTTCGCCAGGCCCGAATTTAAGATTCGACGTGCTATCTGGGGCTATGAAATAGCGCCTGTTACGGAGACCAGACATCTTCAGGTGTCGTGGCTTCACGAATCCATAATTTTAAGTTATATACATTTCCACCGTGCTCGTAACACGTACATTCGACTGCAGCGGCAGAGTGTGTCTTTCCTTTGAATTTTCCACGCTGCTCGCGGCCCTTACCCCGCATGTCGTCCTCAGCTCTTGTAATCGGAGCCCTGCGCTCTCGGATTTCACTACTGCTCGCGCTGCTTTACTTTGGGTGTCCGATGTCTGCATCGCAAGTTCTGCCAGCCCGTGCCCGCCGCACTCTATGCCGTCTCCTCTTGCGGTCGCCAAAGCACGTTCCATACAGCCAGCTCCCGTAACCTGAATCCAGCGCACTCAATTTTCTGGACTTCTCGCTCGTTGGTGTCCAATGTCCAGACCGCGGCCCCTGTAATCTGATCCCTGCGTACTCGGGTTTCGCGTCTTTCGGCCGCGGGTGTCCAATATCTTGACCGCACCTTCAGTAGTCCGTGCCCAGCGTATTCATCGCCTTCTCCTGTTGCGGTTGCCTTCTCACGTTTCATACATTCCTTAGCTTTGTGCATATTTGAGACGGTCGGAGCTCGCGCTCTCCCGCGCGTCTCAGGTTTCTCAGCAGCCGTGACCGCCCATCTGAAAAGCCGGCCGGCAAGCTGAGGCCATAAAAAGCAACTGCCAGTAGTAAACCGCGTCAGTTTCGTACCAGCTCTCTCAACGCGAAGTCTCCAGACCTCAAGTGAGTTAGGCAGTATTTTAGTCCACTTCTTGAATATTTCTGCACATTGCTAATTGTTGTTGAAACTGTCTGTTAGATTTTGATATACGCGTGTTATCACCGCTAGGGCTGAAATTATGCAACTCTGTAATTTTGCTGTATTTTCTCAATCTCAGTACTGACTTTATATTTTGCTATTTGTGTATGATGCACCTTCTTATGTAATGCCACTCTGCAATGCAGATCACATTCATATGTCTACTGTAGCATTATTATTAATTAGCTGCATTTCTCTGTGCAGCTCACTGTTTGTTTATCTATATGCGGAAGAGTCAATGAAGTGTGCCAGTTTTCCCACGGCGTTTTTCTTCAAGCCTCCTTTCTGCATCTCGCTGCGCATGCAGCGATATCAGGGATATGTAGAATTCGAGAGGAGCTTGCGACTCACACACTGTAAGAAAATTCTTCCCACAGCCCACTGGGAGGCGAGCAGAGGGAATTCGCTTGACAATTACCAGCACTGTACGAAGAGTGGTAACTTAGACATTTTTTTGAAGATTGGCAGAACAAAGCAGCTCCTGCTGCTCGCTCTGCCAATCTAAGTCAAGAAGGGAAAAAGGAAAAGCGCCAGCAACGCGCTAGTCATCAAAGGATTTCTGAGTGATCACGGGCCCATGGTGCGAGTTAGCCAGGAATATTCTATGAAGCCTAAGTATTTCGAGGACGCAGCTACCTTTGTGAAGAAAATCAAACAAGAAAATGAGCTGTTACATGCATGGGAGGAGAAGAAATTAAACGAGTGACAGCTGGACGTCTTCAAGAAGAACATTCATTAGAATGAGCAAGAAGCCCTCTGGGTTATGGATGAAGTTGGCAACAAGGGAAAACTTTTCTGGCAAGTTACATGAATTTCTTATATTCGTTCGAATTATTGGATGGCTCTCAATGTTCGAGAGATGTGTGCCAACTTTTATCATCTGATATTCTCTGATTCTGCTTCGACACAAGCGTTGCAGCCATCAATTTTGATTACGGCGTGTTGGAAGGTGTGAAGAACGGTATAATTTAAACAGGGAAATATATTGGAATGGTAAAGCGCTTCAAGGTTTGCCAAGTTTTCGTTTTTGTTAACTTCCCTCCCAAAAAAGATGAGCTGTCGGCAAACCGGTAAGCAATCGTAAACTTGGAAGATGAAGCCTATCTTAATTTGGACATGGAACCTAGATATACGACGCAGGATATGAAGGTTTATGTCAAGCCTCAGATGGTTCCAAACCTGGAAGATTTCAATCTGCAGGAGTATTTGACCAATGTGTTCCAGGAAGGAGAAGTTAGTGCTGCTGGAACTTCGACTGCTGGTGCTGCTGGAACTTCGACTGCGGGTGCCGACGCGGAAAATACTTGATGAACCGAAGCTGTTCTTGGCATAGCGTATGCAGAAGTAAGACTCCGTGGCAGCTCTAGCTATTATTATAATTTGTAATTTGTGAATGTACCCCTTAAGTGGCTATTTATGTAAAACTACTCATGTATTTGAACCTGCCATTTCTTGTTATTTGCTTCAGAAATAAAATGTTTAGTAGTTGTTGGCTACGTATATCTTAAACCCATATATAGTTGATGAAAATGGTTTACGACCGTCAACCAAAGTAGAAAACTTCTTTGTGCGCCCTGAACATGTAATTGACGGTCTAACTATGGCAAAGTAGTGACTTTAGATTCATTTATGGTAAATGAAAGTTATTTGAAATTTATTGCCGCCATGGTATTCGACTGCAGCAAAGAGGCTTCGCTTCTTTAAATATTTGCAGAGTTTGCTTCTCTTCGCTATTGAGCTAGCAGCTTGATAACGCTTGAAACTTGTAAAAACTTAATTCGGCGATAACAAATTTATGGAAGTAATTGAAGTTGCAAATTTTTAGGTAGCATCGGAGGCTTGAACAGTCCTTTGGTATAATTTGCAGTTTGTAACTTTATCCAAAAGAACTAATCCAAGACGACTAATTATAACCCATCATTTAAAAATTTCAAGTTTCATTTCGGTCCTGGATACTAAATCCAGTTTCTCGCCCTATTATTTTCACCCTCGTGGCTCGTATTCGCCAACTTTAGTCGGCGCAATATCGGACTTGCTTAATCTAAGCACTTCGGCTTTTATCGCTTTCATTTGTAAAAGTGAACAACAGGCTGATATAACAAACTGCGGAAGTTACTGCTATTGGGGGCTTTATTCGCTGACTTTAGTTGGCGCAACATCAACTTTACTTAATGCAACCATTTATAAAAATCAAATTTCTTTGAAAATACGCGATCCACTGGAGTCGCCAACTAAACTGCTGCGCTGGCTATTCCAGTAATTCCCTAGCTTGTTCCTCATTCTTTGCCATCTAGTCCATCCCAACCATAAGTGTCGTTTTAAATACATAAATTTTATTACTATCCAAAGAAGTGCCCAATGTGGTGTCTTCCCCCCCCCCCCCACCTAGCCAGAGAAGTAATTTCTTCGCGTGTGTGTGTGGGTAAGTACGCCCCACAGAATTTATCAGTATTGTCCTAGGGCGATCCATACTACTCCGTAATTAATACGATCCAAAGGAATTCCCAATATCGTCCTCGGCTTAGCCAAAGAAAGTTATTCATGCATGCGCGTAAGATACGACCCACAGAAGGCCCTAGAATTGTCGAGAAGCCGATCCATACAACTCCGGTAGTTTTACTTGAACACTTTCTAAATTAATAGAACCTTCATGAAGTTGCACTCAAAAGGACCTTCACAGTTCATTCCATACATCTTCAGCGAGTTTGGCAGGAAGAATAATAAAAGAGAAAAGAACGAAAGGCCGAGAGCTCGTGTGCAACAACGTCGAGCTCACCACGGCAGCGACCGCGAGAACTGTCCCCGAGCGAGAGGCACACAGGGTTTGCGGCGTAGGCCAATCCAGCTAGCAATTTACTGTATACGCTGTTGTATAAGTTATCGAATACTCTTACTCTACTGATGCCAATTGTTCAGAAATGACCGAAGCGTAGGCTCCTGTTGCGCTTCGAGAATGGAGCAGTGAGGTTAGCTACGGCCAGCACTGATTCTCCACAGATTGCGACATATTGCCGAACGTATAAAGAATTACTGAGTTTGATGAATGTAACGATACAGAAACGTATATGACATGTTTAAAGGTTTTAACTTTTGAGAAGATAATGTTATTATTCAATTATTTAAATTTTCAACGATGAGGTAGGAAAAAATTTTGCCTCAAGAATGAAAATAATATCGTCTGAAGATTAATTACTGTGTATTATGGAGGCTTATGATTCTTCATGGGCTGATTTCGAAGATGAAACATGGCACAGAGACGAGAAATACTATCAAAATGTTCACTGTCAAATGTTAAACATGAGTGATTCTATTTCATTTCTTTTTTTTTATTTTTGCAACATAGAATATTTAGTAATGCAGAGAAAAACGAGAGTAAGTTGTTCCTGCTAATAATGGTTAATAAGAATATTGAATGTAATTATAACGCATGTACACGAGAGTAATTTAATGAGAGAATTTATCATGGAAATGAGCTACTTTCATGCCATATGCATTTGAATATACCTCATCTTGACTAGTACCTAAGTTTAACATAGATTAAGAAATTCCAACTAGTTCCAGGACCAAAGGCCTGTTTTCGGTGGAATGTTATCAGACATTCTCACATAATTTCCATCGACAACATAAATTGCTTATTCCGACGTAGTGCGAGAGACATTTTTACTGAATTTCCCTTCCAAAGACAGAGTGAATTTCAGGCTTGCAAATTACAGACGTCGTATTCGAGGCTAGAAAATGCATTCTAACTAATGCAGTCATTTTTGCTGACGAAGTTCTGCGTTCAGAAATCATTTGCACTAGCGTCGATAAAATCATAATTGTTGTTCATAAATCGGGCTGAGAATTGGAAGGGTGAAATATTGATACTACCGGAGGGTCGAAAACGATTGAATTTTGTCATTGCGTGTCGGGTAGTCGTTAATGATAACGAAGATAACCGAATGGCTCCCACCGATTGAAGTATGGCGAATCAACACAGTTACCATCGATGTGTTAGCATTGGTGCTTTTAATGTAGCACAGATGTTGCTCCAATTGATGTGAGCAAGCGTAGGTAAATATAGAAAATTAAATGTTGAAATCTTGCTGATTCTTCTCTATTGGGCAGGTGTGTGCGGCCGTGCAGCCCTGTGCAGACCGTCAGAAAGCCGCTGACCGTCATCAGGTCGCCAGCTGACTGTAGGGGTACACGGCAGCCAATTGCTGCTATTTTGTTGCTGCAGTTACCTATATAAGGTGAGGTAGGCAATTTTCGACCAATTGTTGCTGCAGTCGCAATTTTCAATTTGAAAATAAACTTTAGTCAAAATTTGAAAAAAACGAACAACTGCAAAGGAAAGTTGAAATAAGAAAATTAATAATTTGCCTGAACGCTTTGGAACGCGTTGTAGCAATGAAAAAAGCTACCGAGCTGTCTTGGAAAGTGATCACGCGTTAACACCACTATGTTGACTTCATACATGTTTCGTGTGTGTCATGAGCACGGCGTTTCATTTTCCCTTGCCCCTGACATCTCGCCCCAAAATGTCCCTTTATCAAACTGCACAATATAATGTTAATGTTACTCATAGGGCTGTTTACGAAATGTTCAAAATATTGATTACGCCCTTCCAACACCTGCTTACAACATCACAAATTATTATTTAGATTCCTCATAACTCTACTTATTTAGAATATTGTGATAATTCAGGGCGATTTTGGTCAAAATAGCTGGGAAGTAACGGTCAAGCTGACAGAAAACTGCGGGCTACCCCAGCCTCGCTTATCCCCACATGACTGGGGGTGCCTTCAAGGAATACAAAGACGGCAAGAGTTGCCAGTTAGTTAATTGCTTATTATTTGTGTGAATTAATTACCATTGCCAAGGGAAGAATATTCATAATTTTGATAATTATAATTTCATTACAATAAGAAGCTTTTCAAAACTTTTCTCTGAAGTAACACAATTTTTATAATAAGGATAAGCATAACAGTTACGAGGCCACACGAACGTAGATTTTTGCGAGGAGACGGCAGATCCTCGAGGGAGTGCATATCGATAGGTAGTGCCGTCAACAGCTCGCCAAGTCCGTTTAGGGCTTGAGCCAACAGAAGACCCGACGAGTGATAAGTTGAGTATTTTCATATCTGCTACGATGCATTTAGTGTATCTTTTTAAGGGTTTTTTTAAAGATCCTCAATAGGAAGGGTGATAGCTGGCAACCGAGAACTATACCAGTACTTAGCATTAATAGATGACCAATAATTACCTTAACATTAACTATGTTTCCTTAACCTTGTATGTTGATGTAGATTGGAGAGAGAAGTTACCGCGGTAGGAGCAAATTAAACGAAGTCATCTTTGATGAACGAGACGAGGGCACAGCCCCATTCCTTCCCAGAGATTAGTTTTTCAATTATACCATAGGAAAACTAGGGCACTCTGAGAGCGCATACCTTCGCCAAGTAAGGCAACGGCCACGAAGAAGTCAAATTGGCTCTGAAACCATGATTTCTTTGGCATCAACTCCAAAATCTAATCATTTGTGCCTTTTAAAAGTGTCAACAGTCCGTGCAATTTTTTTTTTTTTTTGAAGATCCTTTCATAACTGCTTGAGTTATGCTGCTAACAAACATTATGACAAACATAAGTCAAACTTACAAACGAACCAACCGATCTGCACCAAAATTTGGTCATGTATGTCTGTAACATTACTAACAACTCCTGCAAATTTCTTAAAGATCCATTCAAAATTTTTGAGTTATTGCGTAACAAGCATTATGACAAACACAACTCAAACATAGAATCTAATGAACCGATCTTCTACAAAATTTAACCATTTTTGCCTTTTAACATTATTAACAACTACTGCAAGTTTCATAAGATTCATTCAAAACTTTTTGAATTGATGCGCTAACAAACATAAAATCAATAACAGCAAGAAACATACGAACAGATCATCACAAAAATTTGGTCATTTACTCTTTGTGACATACCTAACAACTCTTGTAAATTTCATAGAAAGCCGCTGAGTGCGAAAAATGAGGCGGACAAACAAACAAACTGATGGACGGATCTTCATTAAAAGTTAATCATCTGTTTCTCCTAACATACCTAACAATCCCTGTAAATTTCGTCAAAATCTGTCTAAAACTTTTTTAGTTATCTTGGTGACAGACACACAGACAGATCAATCCGACGAAGACATAACCTCCTTAACCGAGGTAAAAATAGAACGCCCGTTCTCCAGACGATCTGCCGCGGTGGTGAAAATTCAACGCCGTCATTTTTTATGGTCAGCTAAGTCGAGTTTTTTGGCATGGGTCACATGTAGGTCAATCCACCAAGCTCCCTACAAAAATTATGAAGATTGCTCAACTCCTTCGACCACTTATTAGGCGGACAGACATATATGTACAAATATATGTAGCTAAATCTTCAGCGATAACATTATCACTTCTCACTTTGTTCGTGGGTGATAAGTAAAGTCAACGAATTGCAGACTAAGATTCGGAGCTAAATTTGTAGATTTTTTTTAGTCACTTTCACTATTTTGGTAGAGTTTTCCGCCGTATTGATTACCCTTGGACTAGTTTGGGCGCACAGTCATGTTACTGAACATACGCATAGGAGGCGACATAGCGAGCATCAGTTCCAATTGCAATGTCAGGCACAGAACAGAGTTTTCAGAGACGACCAAACCGTAATGAAGAAGATCTGTAATGTAAGTAGAATTATGTCCTTTGAATTATGGATACTATTGATGTACTTCTTGGAGAGCGTTGCATTCGTTATGGGTTCTGCGTAAACTTAGTTTCTGTACTCGCCTACTGTGCGGTGCATTGTTTGTTGCGCAGTTTATTAAGTGTAATAGGATGCTTATAATACTGTGTTTACACGTGTGGCAGTGATCGCAAACACATAGATCCACCCCCACTTCCTATCCACACACTAACAGTAGTTTATCGTAGGAGTAGAGATGGTTGAGGTAAAGGTATAGGTTGGTGTAGAACTGAAGATACACCACCAGCGGTGAGCGNTGTGTTTATACGTGTGGCAGTGATCGCAAACACATAGATCCACCCCCACTTCCTATCCACACACTAACAGTAGTTTATCGTAGGAGTAGAGATGGTTGAGGTAAAGGTATAGGTTGGTGTAGAACTGTAGATACACCACCAACGGTGAGCGAAGAGAAACGGCAGCATAAGTTGCTTTTAGAACTTGTCCGCTGTCATTTAAACATCCAGGAGGCTTTAAATACTTTTACAACCAAGTTAAATAATTTGCAGTGCGGACTGAAATCGCATGTGAGGGAAGCAGAACGCAAAGAATTACTGAATTTTAGGAAGACTTAGCTTAACCGTCCGGTCCGTCCTAAAAATGTAGAGTTATACTCGAGAGATGTTAGGGTTCATTCCTAGTAAGAGCTCGAACCAAACCGTAGCGGGAAGAAGTTCTCCCGATATTCCTAATATGTAGCTCCTAATGTTCTGGAAGTTAGGACTAACATTGAGACCAATACCACATCTGTAGAAGGTAGGACTGAGTCTTCAGTTGGGAACCAAGAAAGCTGTACCCAATTCCGACACCGACAGAGTTTCTAGATAAGCTTGTGAACAGCCAGACAGAGTGGTCTTGTTTGCCCGACCTAAGAGGAATGCACTCCTGACCGAATAAGTAGAGATCCTGAAAAAAATTGAGAGCGAGAGAGAAAGACATTGTAGGAGAAAGATATTGTAGAATCACAGGTACAAACACCATAAAGAATATTGTGTCTTTATTATGCTAAACGCTACTCTCTTATTAACCTAGGAAGTGTATTAAGTGTATCTAATACTAAGAATGACCGTCGTGTGCTTATAAATGTATATATATATATTTAAATATTTATTTATATGTTCGGTGTCACGCTGATCCTGCCAAGCTTCATAGGAAACTGATGGGTAAAAAATATTCCAGGCTGCTGATGATGGCACTCGAACAGGATATCTGATTCCGGTCATTCTTTGACAAATTTGAAGTCCACTCGATGCAGATACATACAGCTTCTCTGAACAATCTCTTCCATCGTGATGTGTACTCTCTTCTGAGGGCTTCTCCATCCAAACTTCAGACGCCTTTAGTTTACACTGATCGTCTTATTTTGACTCCCTAATTATATAGGCAAATGGTAAGATATTCTTCAGCGGTCAGCACGAGTGTAAAAACCACGATGATTTCTTTGCAGCGAACGGTTTTCTCCATTTTAGGCTCTTCTTCCAACAGAACAAGTTTTCTCCGAGTCAAGAGTTATATGCCACCCTCGGGTATGTTGGATACAGACCTCCATATTCATTAGAAGCAATATCGACTGTGGGCAAAGAATATTGCTAATCGTTAGTAACAATGAATGCAGTTCTTGCTCTTCCAGCTTCTCTTGGCGTTCCCGTGGAGCCTGATATTAATTACTTTACATCGAAATTATATTTTCTTTTGGTTTACGATGCACACATTTTGTAGCAAATCAGCGGAGCGTAGAGAAACCAATTTTTTTCCCGGTATAGTAGGCATAGTAATTATCTATTCCAACTTCTTGGACGCGAAAATTTTGTTATGCTGAAGCTATCTCACTGTGTATTCAGGATACGCAGCGGAAATGAAATTCAGTGATGTTTCAGTGCTTACTAATAAAGTTTTCTTCTTTTTGTTGCATGTTATGTAAGGGAGGGAAGGAGTGTGCTAAAGACGAATTGAAGTGTACTGCCCAGTAGAAAGCATGTATCTCTTACGCTAATTTGAGTCTGCCGTCTTAGCGTTTCCCTTTATATGCATTTTAGTAAGGAAAGTACATTCAATGAAGAAACGTAATCACAAATTTCTTGTGATGAAGAAGAAGCAAGTTGAAGACGAGAAGATTTCGCACCGGTCTATATTAAGCAAATTTATATATCCATCGTTGCGTGATTTTTTCACACATGGGTCCACTAGTTTGAATAATAGGTCATTTACACAGCTTTTGGAACAAATCAAGCTTAAGCAATGAGTTTGTTACATTTGTTATTGACTAGAATAAATTTTATACTGTCATAGAATATCCTGAGGGTTCGTTCTCTCTTGCTTTCAGTGATTCGTTTACAATCGAGATTATATTCCGCTATGACATAACAAAGTCAATCCTGTCCGATTAGCTGTATTTTCTCGAACCAGGATTAACTTGACTGGTACCTATGGG
>LQNS02276867.1:8268336-8279608 GCA_001587735.2 Parhyale hawaiensis
TTGAGCGTTGCCCAACTTCGAAAACTTGATATCCGTGGACCTCGAGTCTGCTGCCCTCCATGCGGTCAGCATATTTGTCACCTGTCGTTGTCCTACCACAGAGTTGAGAGCTCGGTTCACAAAAGATTTGTCCTCAGTATGTTTCCCAACTGTGTAATTATTTGTAAGAGAAGTATTTTGCACAAAGTATTCATTATTTGCATTATTATTATTTTTCTTTGATACGGCAAATAATTAACCAATTAGTCACGTGGCAGTTAATTACCTAATTAAATTAGACGACGTAGTACACACATATTCATGTGTATCATTATATCCTAACAAATTCAAAAATATTTATTTCTCCCTAGGAAAGTATTCATATAACAAAAGTTCTATTAACAATATATGTGCAGTACACTAGAGCAAAATTTATTTATTTAACATTGATCCCTGCACAGGCGGAAGGTGTTCTTGGATTATTATATTACAGCTTACTGTAAAAATTCTGGGTACATTCACTTCCCGGCACTGCTATCGTCTCTCACGACGGAGATGTGTGCGTGTTTGTGTAAGCAGGTCGTGTGCGCGTGAGCGGCGTTCAAGTTGGTGCGCCGCGCTGCTCGCTGTATCGCTGATTAAGTTGGGTTAGGTTAGGTAACGTTCCTAACCACCTATTTTTTTCAATTTCGGGTACGTCAAATTTGGTCTTTTGAGTCGCGGTTAGGTTAGATAACGTTAGGTAAAGTTAGAAAGGTTAGATTGGGTTAGGTTAGGTAATGTTAGGTTAGAAGGTTAGGCAAGGAGGTTAAGTTAGGTTAGGTAAGGGTAGGTTAGGTTAGGTTAAGTTAGGCTTGCCTAGGTAGTGTTCATTTTAGTGGTGGCGCGCGCAGGAAAGCTTACGGGAACGCGAGATCGTTGTGAGAGACGATAGTGCTTCCCGGCAACACTACAGCTACAAATTCATAACCTTATCTACATGGCTCAGTCCCACCACATACCAAATGAGTTAACCGAACCGGCTCCGCAACAGTGCTAGCTACCCAACGATCACTTTCGCACGAGAAGCAAAATAAAATATAATTATGTTTCTGCGAATATCACAGCTCGTTTCAGTAAAGCGAGGCGAATGGGAAATGCAGTTACTGCTTCCCGATGAAGGATCCACATGGCCCAACACTACCTCACCCGATTGCCCAAATACCATCACACTCAGTATCATCCAATAGATATGGCAGCACTACATAGCACGACCCCCAGTACAAACATGTAAATTGGAAATTATGTATTTACATATATCTCATGATATGACGGCTTTCATCAAGTGAATTACCACATCCGCCAAAGGGCAATCCGCACAGCAATGCTAGTCGGCTAGGAGCCGCAATTAGGAATATCTTATCTCGACATTGGCTCTCCTCGGCCGTACAGTATAAGTTAGCGCAGTGCACTACTACTGGCAGGAAAAAGGCGCAAAGAATAGAGAAAGACACTTGACTGGACGGCTCATGGCCTACGACACGAGAGACTGGAGGTGCCCCGCGTATGATATCAGCTACATATCTTGATCAACAGTCCACCTCACGAAACAGAAAGGGGGAAAAATAGGAAGAGAACCTACATAACTTTACAGAACTAACCTTTTCACCAGGAATTGCGGAACAGAAAGGGGCAAAATAGGTAGAGAACCTACGTAACTTTATAGAACTAACCTTTTCAGCAGGAATTGTAGCCACACCCCTTGTGGAGAAGGCACTTAGGACAGCCCTCGAGAAGGCCCTCAGGACGGACGGTCTTTGGGTTCGTCCGTTCATCAATTGAAACTACCACTGTATAGGATTAGAAAACCAGGCCCCATTCAACGCATGATAATAATAAGCTTATAACTGAATTGTGAGCACCCAGTTTCGGAATATAACGCATGGTTGCCATTGAGGGTAACTTCTTATTTTATTATAACATTATTTTACCACATTATTTACATTACATTATTTTATTATTACATAAAAATGCGGTAAATACAGTCATTTCTTCCCGATGAAACATCTGCATAGCTTAACACTATTTCACCTGATTGACTGGGTTTGATTTCTCTTGAGCAGAGACGAATCAGGGGCAGCTAATAGAAACCTTCAACGACGTACCTACAACGGGACTCTTTGAAAGAGACCTCAATGATCGCTTGCGAAACAACGGTCAAAAACTCATTCATAAAGTTCGAAAAACGACCTTAAGTTAGCAGTTCTTTCCATATTTCATAGCTGACTCGGCAGTTGTGTGTGCATGCTCGGCGCCGTGGCGGAACTGCTTTCCTCAGAGATGAGGGGGGTGGGGGGTCTCGGGTTATTTGTTCCTTCCGTCAAATTGGCGCCATAGTTCGTAACCCGAGGGCGACTGCGACTACATTTGCTCGTCTGGGGCCAGTGGGCCTATACCCGCAGTACAAACCAGTGCATGTGGGTTTCCCAGGTGAGGGTGTGGTCTAAGTTGACTTTACCTTTACCAGCATTTGGAATAGACTCCCTTCCGATGTTGTTAGTGCCTAGTCAGTGAACGCGTTTAAAAACCGTCTTGACATACACTGGGAGAGACATGCTCCACAGCTAAGAACTCCTCCACCAGGAGTCGCAAATTCTTGACGGCCAAAGCTTCCGAAGCCGCGTTAATCCATTTTCTTCTCTCTCCCGCTCCAACTACACACTTTGACATCTTTAAACTCCGCATATCAGCGGCTCTTGATTGTACTTGCGTGCATTCATCATCGTTTCTTTGACAGGGATGCTTCCTCTTTTTTCTCTCTTTTCTTCAGTCCTTTATATCTTACTAAAATATTGGCAATAGCGCATAGAGGGCCGGGGCGTAAGTTCCAGTGTCTCTTTGGGAATGGGCTTATTGGTTTGTCTACTGCCACCTATCTTATCTAATATGTTTTTGGAGGATTCTGGAACGTATAACTATGAATGTGAATGAGCGGATTGTCGCCAGATACTCAGAAAAAACTGGAATAATTTTTGATATATGCGTCCCAAGCAGAGATTGTGGAAAAGCCATTGCCACAAAATATTTTAATTGCCTTGCCGTACTGGGAGCAAGATTGTTTAACAAAATAGCTCGGCATATTCGAAATCACACTGATAGCTAAATTATGTAGTTAAAAAATTTGCTTGATTCTCATTTATGACGAATACCAGAGAGACCAGCTGTTAGTGGTAACGTGCACTGTGGAGAATATTCGCTGCTGTCTCTCTCTTTGGTCGCTAGCTGCGGTCTCACAGAAGACACCCTGCAGCGTTACTCCACATATGTGGGGTGACGTGAGAAACGTCACCTAGACTTCTTCCGAAGACCCTCAAGGTACAACAAGGTAGTTCAATTTTCTCAACTTCCTGACTGGACGTAAACATTGCATTGGATAACTTAGTGCAACCAGCTAAATCACTGTTTTTGAAAGATTCCTGCTGAAATGCCGCAGCGTCCAACATGGAGTAGTACTCTGGGCAACAGTGCTTTTCTATAGTTTGCGAGCTCGGGACACAGTTAGAGGATGCAGATTTAAAGACGCTGCCTGCTTCCTAAAAGGAAGTCACCACCCTCTCGGCGGTGAAGTGACAACGGATCGGCATCGCACCAGTGGAGGCCCGGGTTCGATTCCCCGGACGGCACGCTACGGATTTGCACTGCGTGAAGCACTCCAGCATCGAGAAGGTCAGGCGAAGCACGGCGAAGGATCCCAAATAGACTCTCATCACGGACTGCTTCTCCTGCTCTTCACACTACCAGTTCTTCAAAATTCTAGAAATAAGGCTAAAAGAAAAACCTCGATAGGTGTATCCACTGCACCCTGTATACGAGATAATAAATGATGTTTTACTATCTCCTTAAAATTCGGCACGCTTCTCAGGGACAACTGTTGCGTATGAACAGAATCTGCGCTTTCAAGCATCTTCGCAGCACTGAGTTTGGGTCACTGACTCACTGTAAGGGCGTCTGCAGACGAGAGTTAGGACACAAGAACGTTTCGTGTTCTGTTAACGAAAATTCCAGAGAAACACTGTTTTGCCGCACGTAGCTGCAACTTTGTGCTCGGAGCCCCCTATCCCCGCTGCTGCATGGCTGTTGCACGAAACCGGAACAAAACAGTGGCTGTGGCGATGCTTATCTCGGAAATTTTTCCGTATGTTATTTGAGAACAAGCTTTTTTCTCATACATATTAGCGTTTTTACCCAATATGAAGAGGCATAGTTAACTTCTTTAATAAATTCTGTTATTTTAAGTGTTTTCGGAGGTGCATAATCATACGTTGTTGTTAGGCAGGACACTGGATGCAACAATGCTAAAGTTTTCCAAGCACTGGAGAACAGGAGGACACATGAGAAGTCCTAATAGTGTTTTGGTGTCACTGAAGCGCACCTTCAATCCGTTTACCCGTTTACGCTATTTTCTCGCTAGACCAGTGTTTAGAGCTCGTTCTGCCAATTTGAACAGTATATACTATATATAGCTATAGTGACATCGTCAAATTTAAAAGCCTGCCAAATAACTGGGCGTTACACAACACCCACGCTGATTGGGCAATTTGCGCGGGTTTAATATCATATAGCTATCATTTATTTTGCGGTTGTAATAAAAGACTTCATGGAGGACTCTGGTCTTGCGACGCAAAATGTGGACAAAACGAATTTTATCAAAATGATATGTTTGTTTTACTTTCGTTGTATGAGCTCATCTTCGATGCGGGGCATTTTTTTATTTGCGTTCCCTGAATAAGCCGTAAAAGGATAATTAAAACTTAACTTCAAGGCGAAAAGTTGAGGGGGACAAAATATACACTGTCCCCCCCAGTGTGAAAGTTGGGGGGACACGTCCCCCCTCCGTCCCCATAGGTAGTTACGCCCATTACTTTGGGTACCTTGAAATTTTTTTCTTCAGTATTACATAGGGGTAAATAATAGCTCATGAGAAAATCCCGTTTTTCCGTAGCCGACTTTTGGCCGCCAGCGTCAGACCTAGGAGTCAAGTAATGTTGCGGTCTATGTGTTTCCTCTTGTCAATTTAAAACTGTTACTCCGTATCACCATTGCTGTTAAGTTCTAACTTTTTGTCGTAGAGACTTCAAACATCAGAAACCAGTTTGGGGTCTGAACGTGCAGCAAGGGGGTTGAGCAGGTTGGGTCTCCAGTCTCAATGAGATTCGCTGGCCCAGAGTGTATAGTATGACATGCTACGACGCTATTGACCTCTGAGCAGGGCGAATTTTACGTACTTGAGTCTGTCTGTGCAGGACGGGCTGCTGACCTGCTGTGGCTATTACTGCCCCACGCTCAGCCTCAGCGCCTGGTGGTGCTTATGGACGGTGTCGGTATGGCGACCAAAGAATGGGAGCTCGCGGCTCCCAATTATGGTGGAGCATTGTGGCTAATGGGGGGCACTGTCACCCCGCGAGATGACTGGCTGCGTCCTCTACGCACCAGCAGGTGAGTGGTGCGCTCGTGCCTGACGGACCTAACGTAATGGCGTCTCACGCAATACCAAGGAGATTTGATAAAAAAAAAAGGAGACCAAACCGCCACGTCGGTGAAGCTCAAATTCCCGATGTGTCAAACTTAAATCTGGCTGCACATATGTATTTCAATGTTCTATTCGTTTTTTTTTTCAAGTTTTCTGGGTATACAATTGTAAAAATATATATATATATATTGTAGTGTGCGCATTTCTAGCCAGAGATCGATGAACATAAAACTGCATTCAGTGCAATATACAAGGAATGGCCGAAATTCTGTAACATTGTGGCTGAACAGAGAAAGTAATAATAGAAAATATAGTTTGCGGGCCTATCGGGCGGAATATGTATTCTATTAAGTTACTTCTCACAATAGTCATTGGAAATTACACTTAGCATATCGTTTGGAGAATATTTATTTTTTCGGAGAACCGTTACGTTAGGAATCAGCCACACCTGAAAAGTTAGAACGCTGGCTTACCCCTGTGGCATACAGCAGCCAGGCTCTATCCAATCTATTCAACCTCCTTTCGCAATACTGCCTACCATACGCCTCCCTGCCCAGGACCCCGGCGTCGGAATCCCACACATCTACGACAGTAATATTTGCTGATACATTAATGATGACATCCGGACTCGCACAACCCGTGCTCCAGTTTTACTGGTGCATAATTCTACCGATACGACACAAAATGCATTCATTTCATGTCCGATGGTTGTTTTTGCCGACAACAGTCTTTTGTCCTGTGTTTTCACTTCACCGTGTTCTAACGCTTTGCTCCGTCTGTGAAAACAAGAAAGAGAACGCTGTTTTTGGAGACGGCATTGGCTAAAATGTTGAAAAGATACAATACACCGCACTAATGACAAGGGTTGCGCCAGAGAATACGGCGGTAAACGTTTTATCGAAACTTTTGCTATACTCACAGTCGTGTTTGCAACGACAGTGTGCAATATTCGAACGCGGTAAAGTGGAAACACAAAACAAAAGGCTATCGTCTGCAGCGGGATTAACTCGTATGTCTTCCCGGTACAGCGGCCAACTCGGTAGCAGAGATATGATATAATGAAAGAAAGCCGTGCTGAGCGTAGCTGCTATGCGTTCGGCTGTGCCGCCTGATCACTGTACTATTGTTGTACCTAAATTATAACAGCGAATATCCACAAACCTATAAGATTGACATCGTTATAACATTAATTCACCGCACTTACAGATTCTCGCCTATCAGTAGTCAGGGGTTCGAAGGCGCCAGAGTCCCGATCGGTAGCAGGGTAAATGAATCTAAAGATGTTAACTAAGATTTTGATGAAGCTTAAGATTAAGCACAGGCGAAATTAATAAGTGAGCTCATCTTAAACGGAAAATAATAGCAGGAGGGCTTCCAGTAGGGCAGAGGCAGGTGGCGTCGAACGGGAACGCACCCCGTGTAGGGCGTCGAAGACTAACACGGTGCTCACACTGGTTGGAAACGCGTGCACTGGGCTCACACTGGTTGGAAACGCGTTGCGAAAAGGGTTGGCAACCATAGTTGCGAACTACTTTCAAACTGCCCAGTGCTTTCGAAGCGTTCGCAAGCCGTTCGACACTACCGTTGGCAAGCCTATCGCAACGTGTTGGCAACGTCGTTGGAAGCCCCTTTCGAAACGCCTGATGGAAAATCCCATTCACGCTTCCAACAGCGTTCGAGAGAGCGTTTGTAGAAGATTGATCTGGAGCAATTTGCAACTTCCTATCGTGAAATTTTTTGTGTAGTGTGTGTTTCGAAAAGTGAATTATTGTTTATTTACCTTTTCCCTATTTTGTACCTCTATACAAGATTTAAAGCTGACCCTCAGTTCTCTGACTGAACAGATGATGCTATCTAGACCCTCCAAGCTTGCTCAATTCAGTTACAGTTTAGACCTCCCCCTTACATCTCTGCTCCCCAGATGATTACAAATAACGGAATTTTGTTTAAGCACGATAGGTTATCCTAAATATTATAGAATTCTGAAGATGAGAGGCACTCCCGAAACGTTACATTTTATATCATGATTATTCGACGTGATATTTATAATTTGAATTTTTTCTCAGTTTATTTTTCAATTCATTTCAAATTGGCCCCATAAGTGCAACATATTAATTTCTTTACGAGACACCCACAACTTCTGCAAAATCAATATATTTCTCTCTCTGGGAAGGTGTCGACTGGAACGGTTCGATGGCGGTCTTCATACACCAGACCAAGTCATACTGCTCGCAGAGGTCGCCGCTGACGCTGCTGTGCTGTCAGTCGGGCTGCAGAAACCGCTGCCGCTTGTTGCGCTACAGGGACACTACAGTGAGCTCAGTAAGTACTAGGGTAAAGGCATTGCATTAAATTTTGCTCTCGAGCGATGTATGCAGATAACCTGTTTGGCTTAAACGTTCAACACGAAACGGAAATGGCTACATAAACACTAACAGGTTATAAATCATTTCATTAACCAGCGGTTCTTTACTTTTCCTTACTTACAGTGCAGCGAACCATGTTCAAGGCTATGACATGACAGTATACACTTATCTTAATTTGAACCTATAACGCACTTTATTTGACCTACGACTCTTGAGAAACATCATCTACGTCTTGTCGGCTGGTTAATTACAACTTTTGTCGGTGTTATCAGCATAGAGCTAACTCCAGTTTGCCACAGCCATGGCTTCATCTTGCGCACTATTAAGCTGCCCCGAAACACCGTCGCAGTTTCAAACTGTTACAATATTTACACTGGAGTAACTGCCAGTGGTAAACTTTCTATTATTTTGCCTAGTACTGAGTGGAGATCGACCGGGACGACGATTTTGGAAAGACAGGTTCCTGGGAGACTAAAAATCAACTAGCCGACACCGGGACCAAGAATCTGTTGATAGTGAATCGTACGGGCCGCTCCTTGCCGGGCAGGGGAGGACGGCCGAATAGCAGGTGGTCTATGTCCAGCTAAATAAGATCTGCTTTATATTTTGCGAAAGCGAAGACGATCGCAATGACGACCTAACGGGCCGGGGACCGGGGCGACCAAAAAACAAGTAGCTGGGGACGTGATGACAACCAAAGAGCCGGAGTGACCAAAAATAAAGGGCATTGTTTCACTTGAACCCCACTTTTTTCTAGCTTTTAGTTAGCCAACTAGCCGTCCCGTTGGGTCATCATTGCGATCGTCTTCGGTTTCGTAAAAAAAAAGGTGTTATTTAGCTGGGCATAGACCACTTGCTATTCGGCCGTCCTCCCCTGGCCGTCAAGGAGCGGCCCGTATACTGGTTCACTATCAACAGATTCTTTGTTTGTCTAATAAATATTCAACACTCAGGCTGTAAGCAAAGTCAATTTATATGTTACGTTTTATTTCAGTTATATTTCCAGCGTGCCTGTTCTTGCACGCGAGATCAGCTTCAAATTCCATATCGCAGGTACAGTGAGTCTACTGCCTCCTAGGTATCTAACCTATTATTAACCCTTTACCGGGCGCCAGCAACTATCACATTCAGGTCGTACAGGAGAGATTCGCTCGCTCTACCTACACTTCAGGGTTGAACCGTTGACGCATCTGCCCCAAAGGCACGGACTGGTCTCGTGCTCGAGTAGCCCGTAGAAAAGTGAAGAAACATCTTTTGGCCCCTTCTTTCTAAGAGGTCGAGCGGCCACAAACACAAAAATTTCTTGACGATGTTAGCGGCGGCGTTGTAGTCTCGATCGAGGTAACACCCGCCAATGGGGCAAGCGAGGAGGCCATCCGCTGTATCAGAGACGGATGAGATTCGCCCCAACGAAGCTTTTAAAAACGACTTTGGCGTCGCGCATCGCCTGCCGTTTCTTTTTTCCACTCGACTCCGTCGTCGTTGTCGACGTCCTCCAAGTGGAAGCTCTTTTTTTTTCCTCTTCTTCCTCATCAGTATCTTCTTGCTGTCGACGAAATGAAAAAGTCTTTTTCGACCAAATTCAACGGTTGACAACAGCGGTTGCACACCTTGGAGAGAGACAGATTCGTTGACGGTCGAAAATTTCATTGTCATCGACTTTGGGTTGGATTCTTCCGACTGTTGGTTGCACGTTGGTTGAACAACGTGAAGGGAATCGAAAAGTGCACACCTCGGCCTGTGCTTGCAAATGTAAATGTAGCGTCTCCGAATGCCACGAGACACTCGCTAATCTTGTTTTCATTTCTATCACGATCGAGCTATTTATTTTTAAAAAATTGGAGACACAACGTCGCTTTCTCGAATAAACTTTCATTTCCCACTTACACCACTTTTTCTTTACTCTTTCGGGCCAGAGGGACTGGAAATTTTCAAATAGCTCACGGACGTAAGCTTCATGGACATTTAGGGTCACCACCGACGAAGAAATATCCTCCAGGGCCTTTTTTATACTTCTTGTTTTCCGTTTTCTCTTCTTTGGACGCTTTCCTGTGGTCAGCCATCCACAATTCTGCATAGTACTGCTTGGCAGTCATGCGCAATTTTCCTGTGATCTTATGAACCCGGGTATCGTACTCGACGCACGACAGAATATTGACGCGCCCAGGGTCAATTCCAATTACGATGTGAGGGACAGGCACAAGGGCGACGGTGTAGCTGAAGCCGTTTCGTGTTGATGAAGGTCTTGCCCAACTTCTCTGTTTACCGCATTTTTCGATATTTTCAGTTTTTTATTTGGGGACTCACTGGAGCTGCTGACACTTATTTTCAATAAACAGGGCCGACGCGCCAACACCGTCCGTCAGTATCCAGTGAATTTTCCATCCCGGTTTCAATTTTGACTTTTTTTCAAGTCAAAAACGTGGTGCCAGCCGTGTAGTAAAAGTTTGTCTTTCTCCTCAACTTCATTCGCGATTTTCGTGACAGGATTTTTCTTCAGCCCGAAACCCAGGAGCCTCAACAGCCAGCCCCCGTTCACTCACCCCCTAACGATAGACCACTAATGGAACAAACGGCTGCCCATGTCCCTCCAGCTCAGCCCCCTGCTACCTTCCCTGCTGCCATCGCCTGTGATCCTCAGGCCTCATCCTTTCGTGGGGTTCAGGTTGAGGGCTCTTCCGGAAGCGATGACGCAATCATCACTCGACGGTTTCTCACGGACGAGGAGGAAATAACTCCGACTCCGGATGCATCAGTGCAGATGTTACGCCTGGGTCCTTCACATCTCCTACCCTCCTTATGCTATGACGTCGTGCAGAATGGCCTCCATGTGTCAAGAGGCAGCGATGAAGAAACACCTTCCGACGCCTGCCAAACCTCCTTGAATTCATCCAAAATTGAACGATCGAGTCCGACAAGCGTTCTCCAGGCAAGATCACAGTCCCAGATACCTGTGGCCAAAAAACGTGGGTCTCTGCCGAGAGCCGCATACGCCCCAGCGCTACAGGGAAATTGCAGTTCCCGAAAGTCAAATGCTTAAGGCATACCTAAGTCCAACTCTGACCAGCCGCTACAAACCAGAATAACAAGAAGCAAGACAAACTCTGCGGGAAACGACCTGCTGTCCGCCTAATATACCCGGACGTATAACATTCTCATAACTATCAAGTCGAAATACAAACCTCTTCCCCTCCTCAACTTCAGGCAGGCGCCCTGACTGGTCCTGGCACTACCCTTGATCGACCACCCCATATCGTTTCTCGACAATCGGACTCTCCAAATGCACCATTAATCAAGAGGAGCAATGCAAACACCAGCGTCAAATTTTTATTTGGTAACATTCAGAGTATGATGAACAAGATGAACGAACTGCAAGCTATTGCAGCCACTCTAGCTTACGATGTTATAGCTCTCAATG
>LQNS02276867.1:8311933-8329258 GCA_001587735.2 Parhyale hawaiensis
ATATGGCGGAGGACGTAGCCACTCGGCTGATAGCCACGCGGGCTGGCGGTGTGCCAGACTGGCTGAAGCCACCTCCGGAAACTTTTCAAAAAGAGAGACAAAGATTAAGCACCGTACTACCTACTGAAACGCTTTATAAGACTAATCAAGCGTATGAAATTGTAACGATTTACACTTGTGATGCAGGTATCAAAAGGTAAAGGCAGTATGATCCCCTGAGCTAAGTCCTACACAGTGTCAAGTTCACCTACGGTGAGAAAAAGGGCGTGTTCCTCCGCCCTTGGCTTGTCACAAGCATAAATTCTTGTATAATAAAATGTAAATAAATATGAAGATCTTTACGACTTTCCTTCACCATTTTGCACTGTAGCCTGAAAATATTACTTTGCTTGAAGTTAATCCTCACGACCAAATACGGTGACGAACAATAATAGAACTTTTCTACGCACGCAGTTAAAAACTAACAACCAAGAATATTACAACTAACCAGGTATACTGAGAAAAAAGTGTTTTTCTGAATTACTAAACAGGCATAAGAACATAAAAGTATATAGGCATACCTGCAAATATTAAGACTACCTGAGAATACAAATTTTAGGTTTATTGATCATTATACCATTGGAGAGAACGTTAAACTTTTGGAACAGGAAAAGGAAAGTATTTTGCATTATAAAAGTCTAGATTTAACCAGGGTGGCGGAGTCGAACGGATGAAGTCTGGCTCCGCGTCCAACAGTTTTCTGAGTCTGACTCCTGCTCTTTCAGTTGTGTGCTCCGACTCCTGGTTCTCCATTTATTCTGACTTCGATTCCTGGTTCCAATTTTTGGACTCCGACTCATGGTGCTCCACCTCATCCGGCTCCAACTTCGGTGGACCTCGGAATTTCTGCGCAACTCGCGAAGTCTAGCTTGAATGATGAAACGTTGCTATATGGTATATCATACAAAGTATCATCGGACCATTCTATCGCTGAACAAAACTCCTAAATAAAATGTTCCTCGATTCTTCGAAGTTCTCTCAACTGCCAACTATTACACGCAGTTGCATTTACGGGCGAACGGAAGAAAGCTCTCTACCCTCACCCTCTCCCCAATTGTTAAAGCACATTGAAAAGTAAAAGCCACCTCGGTGCCAACTAACAGTCAAACGTGAGTTTGCAGCAGCAGTAACGTTATGTCATATAGCCACAATAGTAAAGCCACATCGACTTGAAGGAAGTCAGACGCACGTTACTGCAATAAATACATCAGCACTCACCCTCTCCCTGATGTTTCCGGCATATCCCAGGAAGAGCCGCACAGACTCCAGAGGTGGTAGCGCAAGATAAATGAGAGCTACTATGTAGCAGTATATTTTCTCCAGGGTCCAGTACTGTAAAAGAACAAGAGAAGAAATTAGCATATGACAACTGCATATTATCCGAAATGAAGATACTGGGACGCGGGATGAAAATGCGTGTTTCTGCGGATATTATAAGTTATAAACGCTTATTAACGAGTCCTAGATTTAGGACTCTCACAAAGCTTAACAAGCACAAGTTCGTTACCTCCGTCAAATAAGTTACGGTTTTCTCGGAGTTTCTGTGCCTGCCTGTTAGCTCTCTCTCACTGAAATAACTCAAAAAGTTATGGGCGGAGATCTCTATGACATTCACAAGGAATTGTTAGGTATGTTAAGAGATGATTAACATTTGATGAAGATCCATACAACTGTTTACATGCTTACCTGTTTTACGTGGCTACATACATAACTTAGAAAATTATACCTAAACGGATTTTCATGAAATTTGCAGAAATTTCACGAATGTTGCGACAGACAAGTGACCAAATATCTGCGATGATCATAGCGCCATTTGTTTTTTGACTGGATCTTTGTTTTATTGTTTGTCAGCAGCAACCCAATGTAAAACCGGGCCAGGTTCTCGTTCGCCAACATATGCACTCACCCACATGTTAGCCAATAATTAACTGTGCTACCCCTTAGCATGCGGTGAACTTTGTTGGGTAGCTCGATCTTACTGTAAAATACGTCACCTCTGCATGCATACATGCCATAAACATTTATTTCTGATATTATGTTGTTGCATTATATGCGAGATAGGTAAAAGCAAATGCGGGCTATACAAGTGAGTGATCTAGGAAAATGCGTATTTGTATCCTTACTGTCAAAAGTTTAGGTACTGGTATAAAAACGGTGTATTTGTTCACGTGTGATGGCGTTCCTGTGAGGGAACATCCTTCAGTTTTCCATAAAAACAAACCGGTACTGACCGGTTTTCTTACATCCACCCATAATTTTCTATTACGTCTTTCTTTCATTTTCCCTCTCGCTAGTACTGTTTAGATTAGATACTAACCCATCTCCGACTGTCGTCTATTTTTCTACTTTTCTTCTCTCCACTCACTGATAAACAGCATTGGAAAACTTTCTTTTCTTCTCCTTTCTTAGTTAATGAAATCTAAGCTACTAATTTCCGGAAGGCGAACTACGTTTGTGGTAGGTAACTCGTCGGGAAGATCTCTGTCGCAGTCTAGCACACGACAAGAAATACGAACTTGTTAGCTTTACGAATTGAACACGGCGTAGCAACTCGCCAGGTCTTTCGAGAATCTCTCCGTTTAAGCCTTAACGTACCGGTTACGGCGCTGGTAGCACTATCGATCTTTTCGGGATCTACCTTAAGCGGTGTTTACATTAGGGGCGATCACGTAGTGCAGCCAAGATTGGCACCACCCGCAGCGAGAAAGCTCACGCGTTGTTACTCTTGTACCATACACACTATTCTAGGTCACGCGGTGACCATTCTCAAGCAGGTAATGCCATTAACATTATGAATGCGTTTCTGATGTTATTTCTGCAGTATCGTCAAAGGTGGATATAAAAAAGAGAGAAATTATAAGAAAGTAATTGAAGTATTTAACTCATAGAGAAATCAATGAAACGTGGCTATGGAATGCCGTTGCAAAACCTCTGTAATGAATTTTTATATTTACTGTAAGTAGTAATTGCTGGCTCCGTTGTCGACGCTTAAAATGCTTCTTGGGAAAGTTATGGCATATTGAAAAGTAAAAGCCACCTCGGTGCCAACTAACAGTCAAACGTGAATTTATAACGGCAAGTCCCAAGTTTAATGCCACTCTTTTGATACGAATATCACGTCTCTCAGACAAACGACTGCAATTTTTTCAATATTTTTTTGCTCGGAACTTGAAAATTACCGAGACCATTTCAGAGACCTACACCAGTAGGTCAGAGGACGGATTACCAGAAGGCAAATCGCAGTAGAAAAAGGTATAAAAATTATCCCTCAGTGTCATTTTGTGCAATGTTCTTAAAAGCACAGTTATACGAATCAGCTCTACTATTGTGCAGCAAATGCTATTGTCATTAGAGCAAAATATCGGTGGACGCGAGAGTTAGCGCCTCTGCAATCCAGTCAGCATATGCTAGCTGTCTTGTAGGCATGAACTGGGAAGCTGTGTCCACCTAGCATGATTCTCAGCGCCATCATGTGGAAAGCGAAACCTGACTGAAAAAAAGTTTGCATTTAACTGCAATTGCTTCTAAAAAAACAATCGATAAAACCAGGCAACACGACTAGTCAGCTGGATGGGCAGTAGCCTACGATATTAAGCACGGCTTGATCTAGCGTCTGTGGGGAATCAGCGCAGTAGATCAGCAGTGCAATGGTGGGAGGAGCACATGCAAATTGTAGAGCCTTGTTCGCACTTGGGATAGTATTTAGTAAAGTGGCAAGTAGCAACTTGTCACTTGACTAACTACTTACCAAAACTCGTTCACACTATATTATATTTCAAGTGAGTACAATGCATTAGTGGGTACTCCCTAAAGAGGGGCTTCTAATTGCTGACTTGCCTGAAAAATAGAGAATTGAGTCCAGTAGATTAGTAACTGACTAAACAACTTGACTAAAATCTTAGTGTTGGGCACTTGACTACTTACCACATGACTAAATACTATGCCAAGTGTGAACAAAGCTTGTGGAGCAGCGGTGCGTGGACTAGCATGATTTGAACTGTGCTTTAGTTTAGAACGTGAGGAGGGATCTCTACGCTCAGCAAGAATGGCTTGAGAATATCGTATTCCAGATATGGCCGGAAAAGTACCAGAATATATAAATTTAACAGTAATAATATTTCATAGCTGTGATGAATAGGTTACATATTCAAAATGAAAGTTTTTCGCATATATTTCGTCGGAGAAAGATAACCGGATAAGCAAAGACAGAGTTGTCTTGGCTACACGAATTTATATTTGTAATTTTTACATATGTCCATCTCACGCCGCATTTAATGTAGGGACGTACTTGATGAATTCTCGAAAGCAAAGATTTCTTAGAGCCTGTACACATGCTAGTCTAAGGAACAAGTTGCTATCGTCATCATTGCGTTCGAATGCTTTGATGCGTCCATTTAAATAGCACGCACTTACCTACCTACCTTGATGATACTTCGGACGAGGTCCAGGTGGCGTTACACACGCCACCCATCAATTGGTAATAATTTTGAATTAAGAATCCCTCCAAATTTAATGAGATGTTCTAAACTGAAGTAACTATATACACTAGCGGAGCAAATTGAACTTACGTTTAACATTTGTAGTCTTTTCTCGGCAATATCAATCTCAGTTCAACAAAACGTTCAGACGATTAGATGAGCACACTCGTTCTTTTGACTAGCGTGCGTCTTTGCCTTTAATAAGTTGCGTTCATAGATAATCGCATTTATTTCTAGAAAGTTTAAAACGAGAGAGAAGTGACAGAAGAACAAGAAATCATGTATTTTTTTTTTCAAGTTGGCATTCTTGTTTCACATCACTGGCCTGTCTAGTATGAAGTTGTTTCAATTTGTGTGTTTTGTATGGAGTTTATGCTGTATAACTGGGAACATATGCGGTATTTCTAAAAAAAATTAGCTTGGTTATTGATGCCTCTACGTTAATGTTTTTTTTATTATTTTGTACGTCACTTCAATATCTGCACCACAACACACTGTATTATCAGATCTTTTCAATGCTTAGCATAGGAAATATGTGTAAGTTTTTGTAACAATTATTTTTCTGGGATTGTGTTTTCCTTTCATTGTCAGTTGCATCATAACATATAAAATTAATCGAATAGGATTTTTCATTTTGTTTTATTATCATTGTCTTAGGTTGTACGCTTGCATAAGATAACCAATAGCAATTCTTTTTTATTACATATGATTATTATAGAATTTTGAGTCGGGTACATAGTACCGTCAACTCCGCCAGTGTCCTGCAGCGGCCCGTGTAGGTTACCTCAGCCATTAGCTAGGCCTTCGGGACGTTTCTCTTTCGTGCCCACTTTGCTTCCTTCCCGATTTCATACTCCTACTTTCTCATGCTTTATTCTGTTCTTCCTCTTCTTTCCCGAATTGCTGTTCCCATGCGCGTTGATCCTGTGTGGTGGGAGCACCTTCGTGCATTGGTTCCCCGTTTCTCTTGGCATACTATATGTCCCTTGCTCTTTCCTCTGTGATATCGTTTTGCTTGGAAACGGAGGCTTAAACTTTCTAACTATAACTAACTAACTCCGCCAGTGCCCCTCCCATAGGAAAATCCTGCTTACGCTGCTCGTTGAAAGTACAGGAATCGCCAAGAAAATAAGATTTCATAGCGTATTTGGTTACCTAGGGTTTCCAATTATTTCTGAGATTTCATTTTGTTGCTACTCAAGGTTGACAAACGTGATACCGATCACGTGAAACATCCTCAGATCATTAGACTACCGCTGGCAACCTGTATCGTCGGAGTGATGCAAGAAGGCTCCAAAGCTTCATGGACTTCCTTCTCTTTCTAACTACCATCTTTCTGGAACGAGGTGAACCTCGATTTATCCGACTCTAGGACGTATTTCCAGTGCTATACGGTCCAGTTCTTGTGGATCTTTACAAATTCGATTTGTTTCGTTCGACTTTCTGGGGTGACCAATGGTTTCCAGAAGGCGGCGCAACTCTTCAACCCAATTGCCTCAGCCCTCGACGCAGGGACCAAGCAGGAATTTTCCAATGACCTTCGTTGAACATGCTAGTCAGCTACTGAACACTGTTGCGATGGTTTGCTTCCAACATTCACTTCAGAGAATACTTGTGCCGAATATTCAGAATTTTAGCTCTGTCATTACTACCACGGAATGACTGCACTTCATCATCTTTTTTCACAAAACACTTTCATAGTCCTAAGATCTATGGCCACCATTTGAGACATTCTTCCGGCGTATTTCCCAGCCCGGGGCCAATTTATAGCTTGCCCTTTGTTTAAGAAAGAGGTATGTTCTGTAGTTTTTTTTTTCCAGCGAAATTATTCATGATTGCCGTCTTAAGTGCGCCACTGACTCTCAGTGACCCTGAATGCAAGTATCGTTACCATATTCTTTTTCTAAGTATTTGTTGTGAAGACAACAGAAATAATATTTAAAGTACAGCACTCTGAGAGCGCATACCTCCGCCAAGTGAGCCAACGGTAGCAAAAATTCAAATTGGCTCTGAAACCATAATTTTCTTTGCATAAACTCCAAAATCTAATCATTTGTGCCTTTTTNTACTAATTTCCGGAAGGCGAACTACGTTTGTGGTAGGTAACTCGTCGGGAAGATCTCTGTCGCAGTCTAGCACACGACAAGAAATACGAACTTGTTAGCTTTACGAATTGAACACGGCGTAGCAACTCGCCAGGTCTTTGGAGAATCTCTCCATTTAAGCCTTAACGTACCGGTTACGGCGCTGGTAGCACTATCGATCTTTCGGGATCTGCCTTAAGCGGTGATTACATTAGGGGCGACCACGTAGTGCAGCCAGGATTGGCACCACCCGCAGCGAGAAAGCTCACGCGTTGTTACTCTTGTACCATACACACTATTCTAGGTCACGCGGTGACCATTCTCAAGCAGGCAATGCCAGTAACATTATGAATGCGTTTCTGATGTTATTTCTGCAGTATCGTCAAAGGTGGATATAAAAAAAGAGAGAAATTATAAGAAAGTAAGTGAAGTATTTAACTCATAGAGAAATGAATGAAACGTGGCTATGGAATGCCGTTGCAAAACCTCTGTAATGAATTTTGATATTTACTGTAAGTAGTAATTGCTGGTTCCGTTGTCGACGCTTAAAATGCTTCTTGGGAAATTATGGCATATTGAAAAGTAAAAGCCACCTCGGTGCCAACTACCAGTCAAACGTGAATTTATAACGGCAAGTGCCAAGTTTAATGCCACTCTTTTGATACGAATATCACGTCTCTCAGACAAACGACTGCAATTTCATGCAATTTTTTCAATATTTTTTTGCTCTGAACTTGAAAATTACCGAGACCATTTCACAGACCTACACCAGTAGGTCAGAGGACGGATTACCAGAAGGCAAATCGCAGTAGAAAAAGGTAGAAAAATTATCCCTCAGTGTCATTTTGTGCAATTTTTTTAAAAGCACAGTGATACGAATCAGCTCTACTATTGTGCAGCAAATGCTATTGTCATTAGAGCAAAATATCGGTGGACGCGAGAGTTAGCGCCTCTGCAGTCCAGTCAGCATATGCTAGCTGTCTTGTAGGCCTGAACTGGGAAGCTGTGTCCACCTAGCATGATTTTCAGCGCCATCATGTGGAAGCGAAACCTGACTGAAAAAAGTGTTTGCATTTAACTGCATTTGCTTATGAAAAACAATCGATAAAATCAGGCAGCACTACTAGTCAGCTGGATGGGCGGTAGCCTACGATATTAAGCACGGCTTGATCCAGCGTCTGTGGGGAATCAGAGCAGTAGATCAGCAGTGCAATGGTGGGAGGAGCACATGCAAATTGTAGGGCCCTGTTCGCACTTGGGATAGTATTTAGTCAAGTGGCAAGTAGCAACTTGTCCCTTGACTAACTACTTACCAAAACTGGTTCACATTATATTATATTTCAAGTGAGTACAATGCATTAGTGAGTACCTACTCCCTAAAGAGGGGCTTCCAACTGCTGACCTGCCTGAAAAATAGAGAATTGAGACCAGTAGATTAATAACTGACTAAACAACTTGACTAAAATCTTAGTGTTGGGCACTTGACTACTTAACTTACCACATGACTAAATACTATCCCAAGTGTGAACAAAGCTTTTAGAGCAGCGGCGCGTGGGCTAGCATGATGTGAACTGGGCTTTAGTCTGGAACGTGAGGAGGCATCCCTACGCTAGGCAAGAATGGCTTGAGCATATGGTATTCCAGATATGGCCGGAAAAGTACCAGAATATATAAATCTAGCAGTAATAATATTTCATAGCTGTGAAGAATAGGTTGCATATTCAAAATGCAAGTTTTTCGCATATATTTCATCGGAGAGTGGTAAGCAAAGACACAGTTGTCTTGGCTACGCGAATTTATATTTGTAATTTTTACATATGTGCATCTCACGCAGCATTTAATGTAGGGACGTACCTACTTGATGAATTCTCGAAAGCAAAGATTTCTTTGAGCCTGTACACATGCTAGTCTAAAGAACAAGTTGCCATCGTTCGAATGCTTTGATGTGTCCATTTAAATAGCACGCACTTACCTACCTACCTTGATGATACTTCGGACGAGGTCCAGGTGGCGTTATGCACGCCACCCATCAATTGGTAACAATATTGAATTAAGAATCCCTCCAAATTTAATGAAATGTTCTAAACTGAAGAACTACAGTAGCGGAGCAAATTGAACTGACGTTCAACATTTGTAGCTTTTTCTCGGCAATATCAAATCTGAGTTCAACAAAACGTTCGGACGATTAGCTGAGAAAACTCATTCTTTTGACTAGCGTGCGTCATTGGCTTTAATAAGTTACGTTCATAGATAAACGCATTTATTTCTATAAAGTTTAAAACGAGAGAAAAGTGACAGAAGAAATCATATATTTTTTTTCAAGTTGGCATTCCTGTTTCGCATCACTGGCCTTTCTAGTATGAAGTTGTTTCAATTTGTTTGTTTTGTATGGAGTTTATGCTGTATAAGTGGGAACATATGCGTTATTTCTGAAAAAATTAGCTTGGTTATTGATGGTTCCTACGTTAACGTTTTTTCTATTATTTTGTACGTCACTTCAATATCTACACCGCAACATACTGTATTATCGGATCTTTTCAATGCTTAGCATAGTAAATATGTGTAAGTTTTTGTACTAACTATTTTTCTGGGATAGTGTTTCCTTTCATTGTCAGTTGCATCATAACATATAAAATTAATCGAATAGGATTTTTCCTTTTGTTTTATCATCATTGTCTTAGGATGTACGCTTGCATAAGATAACCAATAGCAAATCTTTTTCATTACTTATGATTATTATAGAATTTTGAGTCGGGTAAATAGTACCATCAACTCCGCCAGTGCCCCTCTCATAGGAAGATCCCGCGTACGCTGCGGGTTGAAAGTACAGGAACCACTAGCAAAATAAGACTTCATAGACGGGCGTATTTGGTTACCGAGGGTTTTCAATTATTTCTAAGATTTCATTTTGTTGCTTCTCAAGGTTGACGAACGTGATACCGATCATGTGAAACATCCTCAGATCATTACACTACCGCTGGTAGCCTGTACTGTCGAAGTGATGCAAAAAGGCTCCAAAGCTTATGGACTTCCCTTCTCATTCAAACTACCATCTTTCTGGGACAAGGTGAACCTCGATTTATCCGACTATAGGACGTATTTCCAGTGCTATACGGTCCAGTCTTTGTGGTTCTTTACTAATTCGATTTGTTTCGTTCGACTTTCTGGGGTTACCAATGGTTTCCAGAAGGCGGCGCAACTCTTGAATCCAATTGCCTCAGCCCTCAACGCAGGGGCCAAGTAGGAATTTTCCAATGACCTTCGTTGAACATACTAGTCAGCTACTGAACACTGTTGCGATGGTTTGCTTCCAACATTCACTTCAGAGAATACTTGTGTCAAATATTCAGAATTTAGCTCTGTCATTACTACCACGGAATGACTGCACTTCATCATCTTTTTTCACAAAACACTTGCATAGTATTAAGATCTATGGCCACCATTTGAGACATTCTTCCGGCGTATTTCCCAGCCCGGTGCAAATTTATAACTTGCCCTTTGTTTAAGAAAGAGGTATGCTTTGTAGTTTTTTTCAGCGAAATTATTCATGATTGTTGTCTTAAGTGCACCACTGATCTCAGTGGCTCTAAACGCAACTATCGTTACCATATTCTTTTTCTAAATATTTGTTGTGAAGACAACAGAAATAATATTTAAAACATATCTAAATTGTATGACGGTGCGTCAAATGTTTTGGCCGGGTAGAGCTGTTTGAATAGCCAGCGTAGTACAAGGTGAAGGTGTAATCGTTTTTTTTAGATTTAACCCCATTCAAATTTAGTATTTTTGTTAACATGCTTAGGTAAAATAAGGCATTCTAGGACGTTTTTTCAGGAATAACGTTTTCTTTGAAAATGCTTAGTTTTCAAAATATTTTATTTTGAAGTTTTATTCTTTTTCTATGAAAGAAAACAACCAGACTCGGGCAGTGTTATGGAAAACCTCTTTTTCATGTTTACCTCCACCAAGGAGGTTATGTTCCTATTCGTCAGGTTTGTCTGTCTTTCTTTCTGTCTGTCATCAAGATAACTCAAAAAGTTATGCACAGATTTGGACGAAATTTACAGGAAATGTTAGGTATGTTAAGAGGAACAGATGATAAACTTTTGGTGAAGATCCGTCCTTCACTTTGTTTGTCTACCTTATTTTTCTCAATGCTATAACTTAAAAAAATTATGAAGGGATTTTTATGAAATTTACACGAGTTGTTAGGTATACAGTATTACGAAGAGTAAATGACCAAATTTTTGTCATGATCCGTTCGTTCGTCACTGTTTTTAATTTTATGCTTGTAAGCACAATAACTCAAAAAATAATGAATGGATTTTACTGAAGTTTACAGAGTTGTTAGTAATATACAAAATCATAAATGATTAAATTTTGGTGCAGATAGGTTTGTTTGTGTGTTTGACTCATGTCTGTCATTATTCTTGTTAGCAGCATAACTCAAAAAGTTATGAACGGATTTTCAAAAAAATTACTGAAGCTATTAACGCTATTGGGGTTGATACGAAGAGCCAATTTTAATTTTTCGTAACCGTTGCTTTGGTATGCGCTCTCAGAGTGCGCTAGTTTTTTTTTTTTTTTAGGTTGGGTTAGGTAAGTTGGGTTAGGTTAAGTTGGGTTAGGTAAGGTGAGGTTAGTTAGGTAGGTTCAGTATGGTTCCTATGTGGTCGCTAGCAAGCTTATAATTACACCGGCTCTTTTCTCCCTTGGAAAAACAATGGGAACTTCAATATCAAATATCTCGAAAACTAACCATTTATGACGAAACATTATTCGTGAAAAAAAAAATTCTTAGAATGCCTTAATTAACCTAAACATGTCAACAAAAATACTAAGTTTGAGTGGGAGTAATAGTAAACATTTACGGCGAAGTCAATTGACCTCACACCCAAATAGAGAAATCAACATACATATGTATACTAGTACTAGGTCTTGCTGTAGACAGATGCCCGCTAATCGAAGAGGAGTGAACGGCTGCAGTTGATCACAGTTTGTGAGAACTGTGGTGCCTGAATCGAAAAGCTCATGTAACATCTGCAATCCCTCAACCATCCCCACTTCTATACCTAGTTAAATCCATTGCTTCCTCAATGTTGTGTGAAGTCAGGCATAAGTTGCTAACATTAGTATATAGCTAAAATTTACCTGAAGGGCACATCGAGGGAGAGACGAAGGCGAACACACAAACGTCAGTCTGCAAATTTAGCTCTCTAGCACCTCACTACTGAGGGTAAAAATTGTTCCCAAGGATGCATGCAGCGGCATCACATCTTACCTTATAATAGAATACTGTGTAAGCTGAGCATAACCACACGGGGAAATACAGGCAGGAGAAGAAAATGGCCATCTGCAGCGGCACACTTGAAGTGAGCACGCATCCTGTAACATAACATTAAATTACATTGAGAACTTTAAAGAATTATTGGTGCAAAGAACGAGGTAAGTTGTCAGTACCACTGAAACGTTTTTTGTACGTTTCATGCTTGAACTCTTGGTGCTTGTACACACAACATAGAATGAAACTGAGCCCTGGCTTAGGGACTTCACACACAAGCGCTGGTTTCGCCACGCCGAACGAGTTCCAAGTATTAACTTCGAACCAAATACACTCGAGACTGTCGAAAACCCAAGTTGTTCCGTAAATTGGATAAAGTGGACCTCCTGAGCATAATCAAGTTACCGACAACACTTGCAACATGTTTCAGAGTGGCGAATCCAATGTTCCTGGAAAAGTTTTGGACAAGTTAAGTCTGCTGTTCGTGGTTAAACTCGACTGTGCCGAGTCAATCGATGGCACTTTAAGTGTATTGTAAGGTCTACGCAGCTTTTGCTTTCTCGCATTTATCTTCTAAGACCTAATATCTGAAGTTTTGATCAATTATTAGTCAGCGTATAATATCAAAATAAATTTATATTTCAATTAAAAATAGTAACGTAAAATGGGGCAAAATTCCGTGCAATAATGACCCAGTGACTAGTGTATTGCAACTATATCTCGAAACTAGAGCACTCTTATAGCTATGCTCCGCCAAGCAAGGCAATGGTAACAAAAATTTCTAGTTAGTCCTGAAGCAAAGATTCTCTTTTGATCATCGCCAAAATTTGGCCATCTGTACCAATTGACAATAACCGTTCCCTCAATTATCTTGAAGATCTGTCAGTAATTTTTTTGAGTTAGGTTCTGACAAACATTATGACAAATTAGTCAAACACGCAAACGCATGAACCAATGATCACCAAAATTTAGTCATTTGTATCATTCAAGATCCAGATATATATATTTTCGTCCGAACTTGCGCTTTTTTCTCTCTCTTACACCCTCACTCACATCCCAAAAACACACAACTAACACACCACCAACCGTTGCCTCCATACACACCCACTGCAACACACACACACACCTACAGTCTCTCTCCAACACACCCATTCACACTCGTTTATTCTCTTCAGCTATCACTAGAGCTCGGCATTTCGTACTATGGTACGATGTTACGAGTAGATAGGGTGTCGGTGATGGCTCCATGGGTGTCGGTGATGAGTCCATAGGGTGTCAGTGGGGGTCAATTGGGTGTCGGTGGCGGGTCCATGGGATGTCGGCAGGGGTCCGTGGAATGTCGGTGATAAGTCCGTGGAGTGTCTGTCGGTGGGGAGTCTATGGGGTGTCGGGGGGGATCCATGAGGTGTCGGTTCGGGGTCCATGGGGTGTCAATGGAGGTGTTGAGGGTCCAAGGCGGATCCATGAGGGATCCATGGGGGCCAGAGAGGGGGACCTTTTTTTAATTTTTCTGGGTTTATGAGATTTTTATCATTTCTATGATTTTCGGGATTTTATGACTTTTGGGATTTGGGGGATTTTTGGAATTTTTAACGATTTTGTTATGGGAATTTTAGGATTTTTTGAGAATTTTGGGGATCTTTATTTTTCTATTTTAAGATTTCTTAAATTTTTATGATTATTGGGATTTGTGGGATTTTTTTGGGGAGATTTTGGGACTTTTTATGCTTATGGGAATTTTTTAAGATATTAAGATTTTGAGGTTTATGGGAATTTTTGGAGTTCTTATGATTATTGGGGGATTTTTAAAATTTTTTGTAATTTTTGGGGGATTTTTAATTTTTTTTGTAATTTTTGGGATTTTTTATTTAGGGGATTTTTGAAATGTTATTGATTTTTATGATTTTTAAAAATTTTCATGATTTTTAAGGATTTTGGGTTTATGGGATTTTTATGATTTTGGGATTTTTTTTCAGGCTTTTTGAGATTTTTTATTATTTTTGGGATATGTTACGATTTGTAGGATTATTGGGATTTACGGGATTTTTATAACTTTTAGGATTTTTTGAAGATATTTTTAATGATTTTTGGAATTCATTGAAGTTGGGGGATTTTTTGGGATGTTGTGGATTTTTATGATTGTTGTATTTTCGGAATTTTTTATGATTTTTGGTTCATACGTGGAGTTTTTTTTATGAATTTTGAGATTTTCTATGATTTTGGGATTGTTATTTGTTGGGATTGATAGGATTTTTATGATTTTTTTTAGTTTTTAGGATTTTGGGGACTTTTGGGAGGCGCCACACCTCCTGACCGGTAAGGGAATACCATATGTAACAGCCATAAAGCTAAAGTTTCAGTTTTAAAAAATTGAATTGACGAAACCAACGCCCCTGCCTACAGTTCTGGATCAGTCAGTGCAGTGGGTTTGACTTGAACTGACACTGGATTTATCTCTTAACGCAGTGTGATGACGATATGTATAGCCTGAATTTTCCAATGTTGCTCATTACTGGAAAAAAGTTCTATCTGCGGGAATCGAAGACGCTGGGTGTTCATACCGTACATGAATGCTGACTATACCACAAGCATATTCTTCGAAAATGTACCCATGTTGCACATATTAACTCAATAATGCTACAATTGCCATGTTTTGTGAACCCTTTTCCCGTCGGATCACTGGTACACAGAGCAAGTATTAAGTTGAGGAATGCAAAAACTCAGTTCAAAGCACAGACTTTAATTCCGAGCATGCCCAACAGAAGTGGGTCTTTAAAGTTCATCTTATTTAGTACTTGAATTTTAAATGGTTCTAGAATAGACTGCGTAAAAGAAAAGCTGGAAAACTCGTTAAAACTAATTTTAAATACTTGGGTTTACAAAGTTGAAGAAAGAAGTTTGTTAAGACGAACATGGGTTCAAAACGTACAAATAGGATTAAATTGAAGCTAAGACAAGGCAACGGTTAACAAATGGGTTGTTGATGAAGCTGGACGTTATGAGAGTACAAACGCTAATAGACGTACAATTAAATTATTTAAATTGGAGGTTAACATATAACAAACGCCCTATAAGACGTTCTGAAACTGATCTAGCGTACGAACTAAATGAAGTTATGCAGGGAAAGTGAGGTCACATCCAGTTTTGAGTCCGGCGACCTCCGGCACGTATTCCAACGATAGGCTGACGACTCGTTCAGTGTAGCTTAGGCGAATACGCGCAACAGTAAAATTCAGACACAGTGCTGCCAGGTGGCACTATCGTCTCTCAAGACGATTTGTGTGCGCAGATCGTGTGCGCGTGAGCGGCGTTCGCGTTGGTGCGCCGCGCTGCCCGCTGTATCGCTGATTAAGTTGGGTTAGGTTAGGCAAGGTAATGTTGGGTAACGTTAGGTAAGGTTAGAGAGATTAGATTGGGTTGGGTTAGGTTAGGTAAGGAGTTTAGGTTAGGTAAGGGTAGGTTAGGTTTGGCTAGGTAGTGTTTATTTTAGTGGTGGCGCGCGCAGGAAAGCTTACGTGAACGCAAAATCGTCGTCAGAGACGATAGTGCTGCCAGGTGCAAGGTAATTACCTTATTTTATAGTAATTTTAGTGAGTTTAGGGTAAAACTTCGAAAAATTGCCAAAATCTTGGGTAATTTCAAAGTGTGATGAAATAAAGCGAAATAAGAAAGTGTATGTAATAAAAATATACACATAATTATATATTTACGCAGAGAGAAAGAGAAGAGGCATTTCTTGGTAACATTTGACATTTCTTGGTGAAATAAACAGAGGCCGTCGAGATAAAGCCTCACTTGATGGTCTTGGATAGCCTGAACCGTCGCCTATAACTCCTATAGCAACTTAACGTCACTTTTATTTTCTTAAGGTGCAATAAGATCAATCAGTTTTGCTCTTGTTTACCTTTTGATCATTTTGCATTGTTATATTATCAATTAATAATACAGTACTTCACAGTACTTTAATATAAGCCTATATTATACTGAACAAGTATCCAACAAGGGATCAGCGGCATGACGCGCAGAATGCCGCCTGAAGGGCCGCGTTTGCAAGTTACCAAATAAGCAAATAAGGGATTGATACCTGCTTGTTCTTTAAGTTAAGTTCAATAGCTAATTGAACAAGGGGCTAATTTCATATTCAATACTATGAGCATGGATACAGATGGGCACGAAATTCTCTCCGAGGCATCAGTATGCATCTGAAATTCTATAAATGTAGCGATACCGATTGTCTCCATGAAGCCCGCTGCAGACCATAGTCCTTTCGGCAGGACGTCCTATGTTTTCGTTGCAGATTGTCCATACCACACGCTAGTCAATGGAATGAGTATCGTCATCTTTTTATCCAAACGTTGTGTTGAACTCTTGTAAACACAGATTTGAGACTGCTAAGGAATGGTTTAAAAATGTTTACAGACAGTTCAGTTGACTCCGCAAGCGAAACTAGTTAACTTTCGGACATATTATTCCAGGAGGGATTTATAACTCAAAATTCTTTGTAAGCGTGTGCTATTTAAATGGGCACATCAACGTATTTGGACGAAAAGATGACGATACTCGTTCTTTTGAATAGCGTGTGTCATCGCCATACGAAAGAAATCTCATGACGTGTGATAGTGACTTCGAGAGGCATCGGTCGCAGGACATCGATCAAGCATGTTTTACTTCTGTCGAAGAAACGCAAGTTTACGAATTGATCGTATCTCGCGTATTTTTGCTTCTATAAAGAGTTTCACAGAGAGACACAATCACTTACAAATGGATACGAGAATAATTGTTATGATGGTAACCGTATTTTAATTAGTATTTGAACATTTTTTACTGAAGTATAATGAATTTATGAAACGATGGCCTTACAACTTCTGTGGCTGTACTTGGCAACTGTAGAGGTCACGTGGTTTCCCGTTCTCTATGATTGAATATTCTTTTCTTTATAAAACGCAATTACGCCAATACAATATTAATAATATTGCTCTCGATGCAGTTTCTTTTTCGAAGTTTCAGTTTCTTTGTGAACAAGCTTCAGCTGCAGCAGACGCGTTTGTCGCTATCGTGTGCGTGGTCGAGACTTGCAATTCCGCGGTAAGACATATCAGTCGAGACTTTAATTTTTAAGGCCATAAGGCTAACGTCGGCAGCGGTCTTAAGAGAACCACCCAAAAGTCACTTATCACCGCTACATTTTCTCTTCTTTCTTAGTCTGTTGCCTGTCCCGATTCTTCTATTTTATTTAGTTTTCCGCGCCCGTTTAATGTACCTCTTCATTACCTCCGCCAAGGAGGTTATGTTTTCGTCGTGTTTGTCTGTCTGTCTCTGTCTCTTTATCTGTCTTTCACCAGGATAACTCAAAAAGTTATGAACCGATTTGGATGAAATTTACAGGGATTGTTAGGTATGTTAGGAGGAACAGATGATTAACTTTTGGTGAAGATATGTCCAT
>LQNS02276867.1:8345650-8358974 GCA_001587735.2 Parhyale hawaiensis
CCGTTGGCACTCTCATGCTTCTTGATTCGTAGTTTCTTCCCACAGATGATTTCGTTGCATGAGCTATTCTTCCCACTTTGATGCAATTGTCAACGAAACCGGCGAAACATAAGTTTTCACGGGCAGTAGACAATTATTTATTCTAGCTTACCGTTTTCCTCTGACGAAGCAGTTTTCTCTTCATAGGTCAAAAAATTTGAGCACCTCAAGTGAAACAGATATTTGAGGTGGGAAGACTGTATCAACGGTATCTTTGCTACATGGCGATCACATTGTACTATATAAGCTGCTATTTTGTTTTAGCTTGTTGGAGTATATTACTCAAGATGTTACTTCTGCCTGTCTATATAGAAGACCTAAGGATGACAGCACGATAAAGGATCATTGAAGAAAAGAAGAAAATTAAGAAGCAAATGAGAGAAGAGGAGATTCCGCACCGGCCTAGAGGCATTAGGCAAACCTATAGGTTATTGCGTGAATTCTTCACGCACGGGTCCACTAGTATAATATAACGCTTCAGGTACCTATTCATTTATTTTGTGTCCGCATCTTAGGCGGAAAATAGGCCAGGTTGTAGATTTTGTGATTAAGTCACGTTTCCATGAAGATTGATGGCCAGGCTGCAGAAGATGGCGAAATTGGGAACTTTTCCCTTTATCTGAATGCACTTCTAGCTTGAACCACTTCTTGAAATCGGAACAATACGTATATATGCAGCTCCTGTAATTCGATTTTATAACTGTTTCCTGTCAGGTCACGACGTATAAATTTGCCAAATGATCAACAGCGCACCACCATGCGTCAGGCAGTAAACAATTATCATATTTCACGGGCATAGAAAATTATTTCTTTTAGCTTACGGCCTTTCCCTGAGGAAGCAGATTTTGCTCGCAGCACCAGTCATACAGTTGAGGAGCAGTAAGGATGTGTCCGACTGTATTTGCTTGAAAGCTTGCTCGACCAACCAAGCGTCTGACCTTTCCGCCACTGCCTTCGCACAGACTTTTACCATGCGATGTTGCAAAAATTTCCTTTCTGCAACAAGGCCATAGGGTTTGTGATGAATTTAGAGGTTTTAAAATTTTTTAGAGTTTTCATACGGGCTCGCAGCTCCAGTGTTGAAGTAAAAGAGTTTTTGATGAATGGAAATTCATGTTTGATGTATACCACCACAGGTGTAATGAAGGCATGGACAGTAGTGATATCACGATAAAAACAATCTGATAGCTCACAGATTGGAAGTGCTGAAGTGTACCTGTTGATTTGTAATAGATTACAAAAGAGTAAAGTGTTGCTTAAAGAACGTTGATCCAGTGGAAACTTTTTATTTTATAATGCACCACAGAACTATAGTTCTCAGCAAAATCTAATAATGCAAGTGCCTCGTCCTCAGAAAGAGTTTCCTTGAGTTCACTGAGATGAGTCAGAGATGAAAACTGTGAGGTCTTTGTCTACTTCCTGAAACATTCTAAGACTGGACTTCTCTCATGTTGGGTTCCATTTCAGCTTGCTGACCATGGCACTGGATCAGTTCAGAAGAAGCTGCCTTCATTTAGGCTAGTAACTCGATTATATGGACGTTTTTGGATAAACTCAATTGTGGATACCATCAAATCTCTGCGTTCAGAGTAGAAATACCTCACATTGTCTGCATTTCCGACAAAAAGTAGTTAACACGCAAGCTGTGATGGGGATAAAAAGCGCCTAATTTCACAAAATTTTCATATGAAAGAGGTGAGAGCACAACCTGATTTTGAGGCCCAAAGATAAGCATACTGTATGTGTACAATTATGTAGGAGAAAAAGGCTATCCTGGGTAAATGACTACGCTATGATTTTGAGTGTTAAAATTTAGTCTAAAATTGCATTTTTTCAGTCTGAGCCCTTTTTGGAGCTCCCTTACTACAAATTTATAATTTCAATATTGACCAATAACTTTCTACAAATAGTCATGTGCCTAAATAGGAGGAATGTGGCCGTCATAAACAGTTGTGATTTATTGTAGCGCTAGTGGACCCGTGCGTGAAGAAAATTTCACGCAGTAGAATATGTATTTGCTTAATATAGGTCGGTGCGGATTTTTCCTTTCTTTGACTTACTTCTTCTTCTTCACAAAAAGTTTGTGGTGACACTTCTTCATTGATTGTACTTTCCTTACTAAAATACATATCGAGGAAAAAGCTACGACGGCCAACTCAAATTATGGTATGAGATGCGTGCTTTCTACAGAGCAGTGAACTTCAGTTCGTCTTCAGCACACTCCTTCCCTTCCTTAGATGACATGCAAAAAAAACCATATTAGTAGGCACTGAAACATCACCGAATTTAATTTCCGCTGCTTATCCAGAATACACAGTGAGATCGCTTCAGCGGAACAAAATTTTCGCGTCCAAGAAGTTGAAATAAATAATTACTACATCTAAAAAATTTGGTTTCTCTACGCTTCGCTGATTTTCTACCGAATGTGTACATCGCAAACCAAAAGAAAATATAATTTCGATGTACAGAAAAAGTAATGACTATCAGACTCCACGGGAATGGCAAGAGAAGCTGGAAGAGCAGGAACTGCATTCATTGTTACTAACGATTAGTAATGTTTTTTTTTTTGCCCATAGCTGATATTGCTTCTAATAAACAGGGAGCTTTGTATCCAAGATACTCGAGGGTGGCATATAAATCGGACTCGGAGAAAACTTGTTCTGTTGAAAGAAGAACCCAAAATGGAGAAAACCATTTGCTGCACAGATATGATAGTGGCATTTACGAGCATGCTGACCGTCAAAGAATATCTTATCATTTGCCTTGATTTATGTAGTCAAAATAAGACGTTCAGTGTACACTACGGGCGGCTAAAGTTTGAATGAAGAAAACTTCAGGAGAGAGTACGCATCACGATGGAAGAGATTGTTTAGAGAAGCTGTATGCATTTGCATCGAGTGGACTTCAACGTATAGTCAAAGAAAGACCGGACTGGATCGGAATCATCAGATATACTGTTCCAGTGCCACCATCAGCAACCTGAAATATTTTCTGCTTATCAGTTTTCTACAGTATGAAGCTCGGCAGGATCACAACAGTCTTCAAGCAGATGAATACTCTGATGCCACTCATGCATCTATTTTTTGCTTATCTATTACGTTAAGAGCGTGACACCGAACATATAAATAAACTAGTGTGCCCGCGCTGCCATATAATGACAGCGAATAATTTGTGTTGATCTTTCTTCATTAACCATGTTTTCCTTCATACAATTGCCAACTTTATAGATCATCCAGATGAGGGTTTACGGCATCCTAACTGCCAAATTACTGAGCATCAAGACTCTTATTTTCTGACATGAAAATAATTCATTACTTTTGCAGTCAGTTCAGTAACACTGAAAAGAATTTATTCGATTTAGTATCATAGATACCCGAGTGTGTTATATTTGTCCGATAGTTTTTTGATTATACAAAGAGGTTTCGTCGACAATTGCATCAAAGTTGGAAGAAAAGCTGATGCAATGAAATCATTCGTGGAAAGAAACTAAGAATCAAGATGCATGAGAGTGCTAATGGAAGCTTCATATATATTCAGTGCTGAGATTTCAACTTCGGCAATGCAAGAAGTGCAGTTAGACTTGACGCCGCCCGATACTTTGCCATAGATTCAATGTATGGAGAAGGTAATATTCGGCATTCGCACGAATTAGACTAAGCCTGCGATATCTTCATTTTTGAGTTTCAACTGTCCCTAATTAAGATACGTTTGCCATCTTCTGCAACCCGGCCTATTTTCTACTTATCAGTTTTCAATGGAGCTTGAGAGGACGACCAGTGCCTCCAACCTGGACTAATTTCCGCCGCTTTTGTTAAAGCGTGACAGAAAATGGATGAAGAAACAGATAAATACACATCGGTCTCTACTATATCGTAGATAAATATATAAACAGACGACGGTCATTCTTAGTGTTAGAAGATGATAGTTGCAACCAGAAAATTAAACTTTTTATTTTCACACATAACAGAACCACTAATTTGGAGGCATATACCTAAAAACTACAGGAGATAGAACTTTTCTGAGGGTAGATCCTGAAAGCCTGGGTGCCAATTATATACTTCACCACTTTTCAAACTCACAACTCATTTCGTTCCCAAGATATTGCATCTATATATGACATGCGCGATTCACGAGGGTCAAAAATGGGGTAGCTACATCACCCTATTTTGAAGAGCCACAGCACAAAAACCCTTTGGAATTTTGATAAAATATTTTGCATATGATCAGGCTATATGTTAAAGGTACCAGCACAATATTTTTGGGCCAAATCGTAGTCGGTCAACATGGGAAATTTTCAGACTTTGTTTGAGTTCATATAGAATGACCCAACAGTAAGTCGGTAGAAATGAGGAACTTATGCATGAGAGTGCTCTCTCACTGGTTCAAAATCCATAGGTACAACAAATAGGATTATGAGTAGCTATATAACAGCGATCCCAATTTTGTATAGGTAGTATATATTCAGTTTAGAAGTTGAGTCGAACTATTATATTGGCCAGGCGCATTATTGCTAATAGGAAATAAGGCGCGAGCATCTCTAGCCCTACACGGTTCAGCCGAACTAATTCCCTCATCCATGCGGCACAGGGAAAGGGATGAAAAAGAGAGAAGAAACACCCGTGCGGAACGTCCCTTCCGTAGCCCCTCAAATGGGATCAGATAAAGAGTCCCATGGGATGGGTCACTTACACATGACGCGAGGATTGCTCCGTGGAAACATGCGATATCATCATGTGGCCTGGCTAATGCGGTATTTGTTGTGAAAGCCGAAAGTTACCGTCACACAGCACCCAACTGCAAAAATTCGAAATATCATAGCGAAGTACACAGAGTCATATTCTGAAAATATCTTACGTCATGTAGATACTAGCTAAATTCATGTACCCAACACTTAAATTACTAATACACATTTCGCTGACAAGTTGTATTATGTCAGCAGCACAAGAAGGACAGAGTGTAACAAGAGCACGTCATAAATCACAAAAACACGAACGTTGCGGTAATTACTGCACAGTCACTTAGAGTAGGCAAGGCCGCAAGCTGCGCAGGGCCTACTCCACCAACAACAGCACAGCATCACCTCGGCCCACTCTCCATACGTTGATTTATCACCAGCCACTGTGTTTAAGTTACATTTTGACGATAATTCTGTATACATAGTATGTATCTTAATTTTAAAATGAGGATAATGATCTTACCAGCAATATTCTAAAAATAAACTCCACATATCGGGTCATAGCACTAGAGAACACAGCTTATAGTTAAGCCAAGTTACTGCAGGCCTGACAGCCGTTCCCATAGTTAAAGACACATTTTGTTGCATGCAGAGCAATTGTGAGCCCATTATCCGTGGAGATTAATACAATTAAGGAGTAATATCGAACATGCAAACGTGCATATATGTATTAAGTACTCAATGGCCTGCTCTCACTATCACAATTAGCCCCTGCCAATGTATAATAAATAACTGGAACTTTGAGTGCTAATGCAAAAATCATGCAACGTCGTGCACAAAAAAAAAAAAGTGTGTTTAGTCACTGTAATTTTCAAGGACGTAGAATTGGGGCCGTTCCAACGTTTATAACTGAAGTCCCTCCCTATAGTTTCCTACGAACTCCTTGTCCTTTGGTGAGGCAAAATAAATAAATCACAGAGAATGTGACTAAGTGCACTGGTATTTCAACATCGCTGTAGACCGGCTGGTGTGGACACCTCTGCGCATTGGCCGAACTCTGCTAGAGTAGGGCAGCTGCATGGGGTGTCAGTAGCTTTAATTGAGGGCGGTGGCTGGGCTTGTGTGGATTAAACGTCCACAATCATCCCTCTGCCAGCCTGGCCAAGAAGCAAAGAGCGCAAAGGGAGGAGTCACTAGAAAAGAGCATCGAAAAGTGACGTCACATCGACCAACCATACTGCAGCTGAACAGCCTAAGAAGAATTTACATAATATCGCTCCAAAAAATGTGAACTGCATGCTTCAAACCTTTACATACATAAATAAATGAAGAGGACATATACTAACCGAATAATAAACACAACTAGAGTGCCAGCGCTGTCAAAAATGACAGCGCAGTATTTGTAACCATTCTTCATTGAGTATACTTTCGTTTATACAATTGCTAACTTAAAAGCACATAGTTGCGCGATCCTGGCTAAGCATCGAACCTTTTTTCTCTCTGAAATGGAAAAAAATTCACTTGTTACAGGCCGATCAGCAACACTCAAAATAGGTTCGAGTTGATATTATGGATACGCTAGGATATCATATATATACGCCCAAAAGGGTTTTTGCTTAGCGAAAGCTATTTCGTCGACGATTGCATTAAAGTTGTGAGAAGAACTGAAGAACCAAAATTATTTGTGGAAGGAAACGGCCTTAGGCCGTGTTCACACGTCCCTTAACGTAACGCGTTCGGTCAAACTCATGGAAGAGGCAGCAAATGAGAGAAACTGAAGGATGAAGCACGTCCGATTTTTCAAACTATAGATGCTTAATTTATCCTCGATAGCATTTTCAAATCATGAACAAGTCGACAGAAGTGCTTTCTGCCGCCACTTTAATGATTAATATCACTTTATTCCCGTTTAACACTTTAAGGACCACTGGACCTCACGAGTCCCGTTTCGCAAAAATTAGGTTTCTAGTTAAAGAAGGGATCAGTAATTTTTGGACCTATGAACGCCGCGAGTATGAGACGGTAGTCGGAGGACTACAATTTAAGACTATCTCCAAAAATCTGAGAGAAACGGAAACTTGGTCCTTGAAGAGTTGAAGGGCCAGTTCACACGTTACTAATATCAAGGCGTTCTATCACAAAAATGAACACGGGCCGTCCGTCAACCTTTCCTGTCGCTGTCCACACGTAGTGGCGACTGTCCTTCATTCAAATGAATGATGCCGCGCGTTCATTTATTATATCGTTTCTTTAAATTTCCGCTTATATTTCGCGTCGATTTGAAGTCATATTCGTAATCCACGGGAGAGCCATCCCATGAGTTGAAAATGTTGTTAGAGAGACTTTATGAGGAATATCATTTGGCCTTCCCCTTGAAGCGATCTGTGTCTCGCCGTATTGGCGTGCGATGGATGTCCAAAGACATCCAAACACCAGTTGTTTGCTGTGTACAGGAGAAATATAGTTTCAAAAAGGTCATACACTATTTTTCGCAATGTTTTACATGCTACCATCAGATTATCGAAACGAGTGTATTATCTTGAAGAAATAAAACAATGTTGCGAGCGATGCTAAAATATGTTGGAAAATTATTATTGACCTCTTTCTCGCAGGCCACACCATACTATGAGTGAGCTGGAAATTGATGGGAAATTGCTTAGTGGTGCTCAACTTGCAAACCATTTCAATGATTATTTCACTTCAGCGGCCAATGATTTTGTGCAATCTTTACTTCCATATTATGTGCAATATAATGTTCTTCGCAATCGATTAGACACCGAATGTACTTTTACGCCAGTGACAATTCATTAATTTTTGGCAATCGTAACAGAGATGAAAATATAGCGTTACAACAGAAATGAAATCCAACCTAAGCATCTGTTATTAATACTGCCCTATAGCCTACATGTGAATATATTACTGCCATTTTCACTAAGTGCCTCGCAAAATGTGTTTATCCAGACGTTTAAAGATTGCACGAGTCATACCTATTCACAAGGCTGGTCATACCACTATTACTTCCAACTTCAAACCAATTTCTAAGCTTTCTATTTTTAATAAGATTATTGAGAAGCTAATCCATGGACGCCTGACCCAATATTGCTAACTGTATCACATGATTACCGAAGCTCAATTTGGTTTCAAGAAAGGTAGGAATACGACTGAAGCCATATTTAATTTTGTCACAGGTATTTTACCTGCTTTTGTTGGAAAAAGTTTTACAGTGTGTCTATTTTCAGATCGCAAAAAAGCATTCGATACAGTTGACAGAGGAATCTTATCGAATAAACTTGACCATTATGGGATCCGAGGCGCGGCAAATGACCTGTTACAAAGCTACCTCACAAATCGCAAACAACAGCTCGTAGTCATTGATGACACGCAAGCAAATGCTAATAATATTGATATTGGCGTGCCACAGGAGTCTGTCCTGGGATAAGGTAACTATTAATTAATTAATAAACTCAGGATATTGTTTTTCCCCCAGATGCTGATGTTAATTTTATTCGCGGATGACTTAGATTTTTACATTAACGATCGCTCATTAAATGGTGCAATAATGAAAGTACAAACCTTAATTTGTAATCTTAGATTATGGCTCAGGGCTAATGGTCTTACACCAAACGTCACGAAAATTAAACTCGTGTTGTTCAGTCCGTATAGAAACTTGAATCTTCCTGAAGTCCAATTTCTTAGCACCGCAACAGAGTGGGTACAATCATGTAGATATTTAGGAATTATAGTTGACAATGAACTTAGATTTTCGAGCCACATAGCCAATTTGTTTCTAATGCTCAGCAAGGCTAAAGGAGCCATAATGAGCCATTTACTCAGTTGCCAAATTATTGCCGAAAAACAGTATTATAAGTTTGTATTTCTCCTTAGTCTACTCTCAACCGGTATATGGTATTGTAATATGGGGCGGTGCCAGTGACAATGCAGTTAGACGTATATCGCCAACGATAAATGAAACCTTTAGGATAATCTTCCATATTAGACGAGATCATAGTAGAATTCCTCTGGTGTCAACAAATTCAATGTATTGTGACCAGAACCTAGTGAAATTTAAGGATGTTCCCAAGTACTTTATTTTACAGTTTTTACGTGAGTCAATGTCGAATGACTCTAGTATATTTGAGACCCATTTCAGCTTTTTACTCTCCGACAACCAATATCATACTAGAAATAATAGATTCAATTTACCATCTGTACGACTAGAAGTTCAAAAACGTTTACCAATACTTCAGTGTGTTCAGGCATTCAATGCGCTCCCAGCTGACCTAATACAGCCGATGTCAGATTGTGTTTTTTATCGTACTTTTAAAAATCATTGCTTAGGACAATATAATGACTAGTTAAGACTTGTGCCCTATAAGCTCCAAAAGCTTTTATTGGGACTGATCTTCATTATTTTGTAAGTTTCAACACTGTTCTCCATGTTTCATACTTGCTTTGCACTGTATATTTTATCTGAATATTGAGATCAATAAAAGTGTAAAGGTGTACAGCCTGATTTTGATAGGAACAGCCTATCTTTCAAATATTTACAGCTGAATAACTGATAAAAGAGAAATCAGTACAGAGCAATGTACAAGGCTTCCAAACCGAAGATGGCGTCTGTGCTCTGAGTAATAGTAGGTACAACATTTTCAGACTATGTAACTAGAATTCTTGTGTTAAAGTGGAATACAGGGAATTTGACCGTTAAAGTGACGGTATAAGAGCATTTTTGTCGACTTGTTCATGATTTGGAAACGCTATAGTGGATTATTTCGATATTTATTGGTTCTGTTTACTGAACTTGAATGACGCCACGTACTTCATCCTTCAGTCTCCCGAATTTGCTGCAGCTGTTTCTATCTAATTAATGCGCCGAGCCCATCAGTTTGACTGAACGCGTTACGATAAGTGACGTGTGAACTGGCCTTAGCAGAAGAAAACTTGTTAAGCTGCAATGTTGCACAGACGCCATGTTTGATTCGACAAGGAAGTGTATTGCTGCGTGGTGTTTTACTTTGATCGGTTTATCAGGCTATAACTAGTTTAAAAATAGCCTGTTCCTATCAAATTCAGGCTAAGATCATGGGATACGAATGCGATTTCAAACCGACACGAAATATAAGTGAAAATGTAAAGAAACGAGATCATAACTGAACGAGCGGCGTCATTCATTTGACTGAAGGTCGCTTCTACGTGAGGACAGCGACAGCAGGTGTTGACTCACGGCACGTTTTCATTTTCGGGAGTGAGCGCGTTAAGAATCAAGATGCACGAGAGCACTAATGGAAGCTTCACATATCTTCAGTGCTGCGATTTCAACTTCGACAATGCAAGAAATGCGTTAAAAAATAAGGCCGCCCTTGACTTTGACATAGATTAAATGTCTTGAGAAGGCAATACTCGTCCAAATTAGACGCAGTGGCAACGTCAATGAAGAGAAGCTTTCGGTATCTTCATTGTGTGAATTTCAACTGTCACCGATTAAAATATTTTTGCCATCAACTGCAACCTGATCTATTTTCTACTAGGTACCAATTGGCTATCAATGAAACTTGACAAGATGACCGCAGCCTCCAAAGCGGGCTGATTTTCGCCAATGTGTTTTGTCAAAGTGTGAGAGAAAACTTACTATTTATTTGTTTGTTTACTTATCGGTTTATCTGTTTATTTATATCCATTTTCTGTCATGCTTTAACGAACGGATCCATGGCCAATTGGCCATCCTGTCAAGCTTCATTGAAAACTGATTGGTAGAAAACCGGCCAGGTTGCAGATGATGGCAAAATATCATAACCAGCGACGGTTGAAATTCAAACAATGAAGATATCAAAGACTTAGTCTGATTTGTACGAGTATTACCTTCTCAATATAACGAATCTATGGCAAAGTATTGGGCGACCATATGTCTGAATGCACTTCTTGCATTGCCGAAGATGAAATCGCAGCACTGAAGTTATCTGAAGTCTTCATTAGCATTCTCATGCATCTTGACTCTTAGTTTCTTCCCACAGATAACTTCGTGGCATCAGTTATTCATCAAACTTAAAATCAACGGTCGACAAAACTTTCGCTCAGTAAAATCATCGGACCTACCAATAAGATATCTCACAGTATCAGTGATACCAAATTGAAATCGAAACTATTACCTTGAGCGTTGCCGAGCGATCTGCAAAAAAAGAAGAAATTAATTTTCTCTATGTCAGAGGGAAAAAAAAAATTTCGATGCTCAGCGGTAGTGAAGTCGTCAGTGCTCATCTCCACGTATTTTTAGGTTAGCAGTTGTATGATCAATGAAGAAGGTCATCACAAGTTTTTCGCTGAAATTATTGACAGCGCGGGTCCTCTAGTGGATAATAATAGAAAAATACACTGAAACCAAGAACGCCGAACCTAATTTCTTCCTATCTATTTCGTTAAGAGCGTGACACGAAACATACAAATATATAATCAAATAAACACACGATGATTATTACAGTTTGATTACATATATACAATTGCAATGGAGACAGGTGGAGGCTTCCACAGTATCAGAGGCAAATTCAGGGCAGGTACGGCACTCTGATTGAACTTCTTTGAATTGAAATCTCATTTGCACTTCACATTAAATTGCTACTGCTCTTCACAAAACATATTTTATGATTACGCCGGATTTCTAAGCTTAATCTATCCAACTTTCCGAGCCTGACTGGCCAGCTACACCCATACCCACAACACAATACTGTAATTACATAAGGTAGGCCTCAGCTATATGTAGTTTGAACAAAAACTGTTATGGTTTCCCTGGTCTCAAGACCATAACATTAATGATATTTTTGGCTAGGATTCACAGCTGAACTAACAAAAGCCGGAACTTCCACCCCCAAATATTTCCACTGGTCGATGTGACGTCAGGTGGTCACGACTAAGTTTTATTACGGTCCAGGTGAGTCCTCCCGTTACACTCTCTGCTGCCTGGTCTTGGCCCTCGGACTCAGAAGGACAGCGCGCCCGCGGTTGGCTTTGGCCGCCTCTACAAGCCACCTAATCACCCGACGCATTGCTTTCCCCAAGGGCTGGAACAGGCTGGCGGTCGCAACCAGTCGTTCTCTCCGAAGACGAGGCAAGCAAGCCAGGGTCGAGAACAGGAAACACCAGCCCATTCTGCTGTCCACGCACCACATCACTCATTATTAGCATCATTCATAAATAGGTTAAGACACATAGTCCAGTATAAATAAGCTGTTCTAAGAGAGGAGAAGAAGGAAGAGATGTATAGTACGTCAAGAAAAACGTGGAACCCATGCACAACAGCATTCCCAAACAGGATCAACGCACACGGGTACATTAAGTCGGAAACGAAGAGGAAAACCAAAGAACAGCATCATCAGTATGAGCATAAGACTAAAATTAAGCCAAGTGGGTACGGAGATGTCCCGCAGGCTTGATTATTATTACACTTATGAGGCTTGGATCTGTGGCGTAGACACAGTTGTTAAGTTCACCAATTTCTCTTCTGCTCTCGCTGTGTAAATCACGTAGTACGTCCCGGAAGCACGTACAATAATGGCAAAGGACAGGATAGTATGGATGCTACGGTACCTCCATATGAGGATCTAGGTAAGTACCGAATATGCTTTGAAAGATCTCACGATTAAGGTTGGCACGGGAGTTGACAGCACTGCCTTCACAGCTTGTCATTTGTAACATCGAGACAAGAATAAAAAACTTACCACAAAGGCCACAACAGTTACAGTAAACACAGCCGCACAACAGCGCGAGTTGGCCACCCAGAGTAAGCAGGTGCGCCGCTATAATTTCTCCCACGAGCGCAACGAGTCTAGGATTTTGACCAGCATCGGGTTGCCGCCGAGCTTTTCAATCTCCTGCTTAGCCTGGTGGTCAAGTTGCTGAAGCTTGTTGCGAGTGTACGCCAGGGAGCCGTACTTCTCCAGCAGCGACACACAGTAGCGCTTAACTTCTACGTCTTTCGGTCGCTGCCGAATGATATCTGCACACAGTAATATGCCCATTACCATAGAAGCTATAGCATACTTGTTAATTGCTGAAGCATGCTGTGTAGGTAGTTTCCGTGAACGTATCATTATAACTTCAGAGAACGTCCAGTAAACAAGTACAAGGATGGTGGTGTATCTTAATGGGTCGTTGTCTTTCAGGAGCACCTACATTTAAGGATAAAATGATTAAAACCTGTAACAGTGTACTAATTTTTATTTTCCCAAGAAATTGTCAGCCTGGCAACCGTATTGCAGGTATGCAACAAGCAGGCAGAAGTCAGAAAAAGAGAACAGAGGCGTTTCTCCGTGAACAACCACAAATTCGCAACCATAAACAAAGTTATGGTTCAATTCATGAGCAACTAGAAAAGTCACAAGGGCACGAGATGGGATTCAGCGCCCTCTCTCGACAAACATGACAAGCTCTTATTGTAAACAAACAAATAACTATACCCCTCTATAAACAATGATAGTCTTTAATCACGCGGTTTAGGTGTAAATTTCAGCCTAACGTAACCTATAACCACAAACAAAACTTTTTAGCCCCAATAAAAATTTAAATTCTGCTCCAATCAAACAACTTCACTTTGTAAATAAACAATGTGACGTCACAACC
>LQNS02276867.1:8366322-8394939 GCA_001587735.2 Parhyale hawaiensis
GGCGACCACGTCACTGGCAACTGGCGACAACATTTTGGACTAGTGGCAACTAATTTTGTGGCGACTGGCGACCTGATTACCCCGGCGACCAGCCCCCTTGACCCTCGTTTGGTGACTCCTCTGCCACACTCTGGAATGTGGGGTGAGGTAATGTTAGGTAACGTTCGATAACGTTAGGTAAGGTTAGAGAGGTTAGATTGGGTTGGTTTAGGTTAGGTTGAGTTAGGTAAGGTTAGGTTAGAAGGTTAGGTAAGGAGGTTAGGTGAGGGTAGGTTAGGTTTGGCTAGGTTACGTTTGCCTAGGTAGTGTTTATTTTAGTGGTGACGCGCGCAGGAAAGCTTACGTCAACGTAAAATTATCGTGAGAGACGATAGTGCTGCCAGGTGCAAGGTAATTACCCTATTTTAGGGTAATTTTAGTGAGTTTAGGGTAACAGGGTTGAACTTTGAAAAATTGCCAAAATCTTGGTAATTTCAAAGTGTGATGAAATAAAGCAAAATAAGAAAGTGTATGTAATAAAAATATGCACATAATTATATATTTACGCAGAGAGAAAGAGAAGAGGCATTTCTTGGTAACATTTGACATTTCTTGGTGAAATAAACAGAGGCCGTCGAGGTAAAGCCTCTTTCTCGATGGTCTTGGATAGCCTAAACCGTCGCCTATAGCTCCTATAGCAACTTAACGTCACTTTTATTTTCTTAAGGTACAATAAGATCAATCAGTTTTGCTCTTGTTTACCTTTTGATCATTTTGCACTGTTATATTATCAATTAATAATACAGCACTTTACAGTACTTTAATATAAGCCTATATTATATTGAACAAGTATCCAACAGTTATGGGATCACCGGCATGACGCGCAGTATGCCGCCTGAAGGGCCGCTTTGCGAGTTACCAAATAAGCAAATAAGGGATTGATACCTGCTTGTTCTTCAAGTTCAATTCGATACCTAATTGAACAAGGGGCTAATTTCATATTCAATACTATGAGCATGGATACAGATGGGCACGAAATTCTCTCCGAGGCATCAGTATGCATCTGAGAATTCTGCAAATGTAGCGATACCGATTGTCTCCATGAAGCCCGCTGCAGACCATAGTCCTTTCGGCAGGACGTCCTGTGTTTTCGTTGCAGATTGTCCATACCACACGCTAGTCAAAGGAACGAGTATCGTCATCGTTTTATCCAAACGTTATGTTGAACTCTTGTAAACACAGATTTGAGACTGCTAAGAAATGGTGTAAAAATATTTACCGGCAGTTCAGTTGACTCCGCGAGCAAAACAAGTTAACTTTCGGAAATATTATTCTAGGAGGGATTTATAACTCAAAATTCTTGGTAAGCGTGTGCTATTTAAATGGGCACATCAACGTATTTGGACGAAAAGATGACGATACTCGTTCTTTTGACTAGCGTGTGTCATCGCCATACGAAAGAAATCTCATGACGTGTGATAGTGACTTCGAGAGACATCGGTCGCAGGACATTATTATTATTATAAGAAGATTTAAGCCTCTCTAAATAAGTATTAAGCTCTTCTAAGAGGGGAAAAGGAAGGGACATATAGTATGTCGACAGAAAAACTGGGAACCCATGCACGAAGGTGTTCCCACACTGGATCAACGCGCATGGGAACAGCAAGTCGGGAAAGAAGAGGAAGAACAGACAACAGTAACATCAGTAGGAGTATGAAAGTGGAAGGAAGCAAAGTGGGCACGAANCCGAAGGCCTAGCTAATGGCTAGGGTAACCTACTCAAACCCCCTGGGGGCGCTACTCCCCATAACATAGGATGGGCGAACCTAACTAACCTAACCCTATGGCCTATGGCCCATCCTATGCCCCCGGAGGGGCGCAGGACATCGATCAAGCATGTTTTACTTTAGTCGAAGAAACGCAAGTTTACGAGTTGATCGTATCTCGCGTATTTTTGCTGATATAAAGAGTTTCAAAGAGAGACACAATCACCTACAAATGGATACGAGAATAATTGTTATGATGGTAACCGTATTTTAATTAGTATTTAAACATTTGTTTACTGAAGTATAAAGAATTTATAAGGCGATGGCCTTACAACTTCTGTGGCTGTACTTGGCAACTGTAGAGGTCACGTGGTTTCCCGTTTTATATGAATGAATATTCTTTTCTTTATAAAACGCAATTGCGCCAATACAATATCAATAATATTGCTCATGATGCAGTTTCTTTTTCAAATTTACAGTTTCTTTGTGAACAAGCTTCAGCTGCAGCAGACGCGTTCGTCGCTATCGTGTGCGTGGTCGAGACTTGCAATTCCGCGGTAAGACATATCAGTTGAGACTTTCATTTTCAAGGCCATAAGGCTAACGTCGGCAGCGGTCTTAAGAGAACCACCCAAAAGTCACTTATCACCGCTACATTTTCTTTTCTTTCCTGGTCTGTTGCCTGTCCCGATTCTTCTATTTTATTTAGTTTTCCGGGCCCGTTTAATGCCCCTCTTCATTGCCATTTTATTTTCTTGGACTTGTTTGATGCCTCTGCTATTTCATTTCGTTTTCCTCGCCCGTTTGATGCCCTCCTTCTGCTATTTTATGTCGTATTTATGGACCGTTTCATGCCCCTCTTCCTCTGCTATTTTTATTTTATGTGGTTTTCCTCGACCGTTTGATGCCCCTCATTACCTCCGCCAAGGAGGTTTTATCTTCGTCGTGTTTGTCTGTCTGTCTGTCTGTCACCAAGATAACTCAAAAAGTTATGAATCGATTTGGATGAAATTTACAGGGAATGTTAGGTATGTTAGGAAGAACAGATGATAAACTTTTGGTGAAGATATGTCCATCCGTTTGTTTGTTTGTTTGTTTGTTTGTCTGCCTCATTTTTCTTAATGCTATAATTCAAAAAGTTATGAATGAATTTTGATGAAATTAGCATGAGTTGTTAGGTATATAACAAAGAGTAAATGACCAAACTTTGGTAATGATCCTTTTGTTCGTTCGTTAGTCACTGTTTTTAATTTTATGCTTGTTAGCACAATAACTCAAAAAAATAATGAATGGATCTTTTTGAAATTTATAGGAGTTGTTAGTGTTAAAAGACATTATTGATCAAATTTTGGTGCAGATCTGTTAGTTCGTTTGTATGTTTGACTCATGTTTGTCATTACGTTTGTTAACAGTATAACTAAAAAAGTTACGAACGGATCTTCAAGAAAATTGCACAAGCTATTATTACTATCAAAAGGCACAAATGATTAGATTTTGGAGTTTATACAAAGAAAATTATGGTTTCAGAGTCGACTTGAATTTTCTGCTACCGTTGCCTCACTTGGCGGAGGTAGGCGCTCTCAAGAGTGCTCTAGTTATTACTATTTCTCATATTCCTCACTCGTTTGATGCTCCTCTTCCTAAGCTATTTTATTTTAGTTATTTTGACTAATTTGATGTCCTGCTTCCTCTGCTATTTTATTCAAATTCCATGCCCGCTTGCTACCTTTCGTCCACAAAATTTGCTTTTGTTTTCCTGGCCCATCTCGTCCCCCTACCTTTGCACGCCACTCGATGTGAGCAGTTACCGTTTGGACTTCGATTTAGAGCGGTGGGTGACACTGACGAGGCTAAGGTAAGCTTGGGGCTGTAAGTGCAGCACACCGCAGCTAAAGTGTAGAACACTCAGGACAGGTGCGCGGAAATGACCGATTGAGGGAACAAAAAATTCTCTGTGCTTTCGTTGTGACGTTAAAAATTTCCCGTTTATCGCGCTGCCTTCTTCTTTAGCGTGATTACTACTCGTGCCGTTACTGTAACGTCATCGAAGATTAGGCAAGAACAGTTACTGATCGAGCCAATATTCGTCTTGCTTTTGAGGGAGAAAAACTATAATTACAATTTTACCACTTCGAAAGCTGTGAGCCCTCGTTCTGATGAACCTTCAATGAAGATTTCATTGTATCGAATTATACGATAAGAACTCTATACACTATAATATTTATTCATAATGTTAATCTTTCATGAGATGTGTAAATAAATAAATAAATAAATAAAGAGCACATGCACTTACCAACTTTTGGAGGAAGTCGGCCAAGTTCACCAAATTCGATGTTCCGGAAAACAGTGCTGGAGAGAGTTTCCACGGTGTTATAGAAAAGAGAAGAACTTCTTCTAGTTGTTTTCGTCATCTTTGCTGTTCTTGCAAATATACAGACTACTAATTGGATACAGAAGTTAAAAATTGGATCTGGGAGTAAGATTATTGGTAATAGACATAATGCGAAGTTACTATGATTCGAAAAGAATAAAAGTGACGGAGCTCCCACTGAACAGAATTCTATGAGGAAAGTACTGGCCAATCAGAAGGCAGTCGACACTACTTCAGCACCATGACCTACAGTGTGTCACTGTACAGTAACCCTTCAACATCAAGTGAAGCAATAATGCACTTAGAGAACATAAAAAAAATAGAAGATAGCGCAACACCACCGGTCAGGCTGGCGGACTGCACAGCACAGCACAATTGTTTGCCGCGGGCGTGCACGGTTGCCATGGCTACAGACTCAGAGCATTCGAACGTATGGAATCAGCTGAAGTATATTGTTCAGAAGCGGAATACCACAGCTGTAGTCATGTAACTCTCCATTTAGTGAAGACATTCAATTTCTATTGCTAATACAGACAGTCTATTTCATAGACAAGTTTGCTAAGAAAACGTCGGGCATCGAAATGGCCCCGGCTGTAACGTTCGTTGAGGAATTTGTTTCAAACATAGAGATAGAATTTAAGAGTAATAGTAAACGCCAGCATAGGTTATTAAACCTTACAAATGGAAAGAAAAAGTACTAGCAATTATAGATAAAGGAAACCGGTGCCAGGCCTGCGTTCGTATAAATACGTATGTAAAAAGTTTAGTACACGAGACGATAGCAGAGAGAAGACTTAACAATAAAGTTGCAAGGCTACGCGGATATTGCGGATCGCTTCAAGCACGTGCCGCTTTAATCTTTTAAGCACACAAGGCTTACTCAGTACTATATAATAATTCACATCGTGTTTTCATTTATTTATCCACTTATATAATAAACCACAGTTGTTGGTCGCTAGCTTGCTCCCTTGCTTTCTTGCTTGCTCCAATGTCGGTCCGTCTCTCCGTCACGCAGTTAAGAGTTTAATAGGAGAAAATTCATGTACTGAAGAACAAGTTGAGATACCATACAATTTCATCGCTTGGAGTACCGGTGACAAATATAGCTCTGGATCTCCGGCCTCTGGATCCCCGGTTCATTGCTGAATGATATCGAAGTAGTTGAATCTTCACGCTGAGCAGACGCCTTTTTATTTAGTCTAATACTAAGAATGACCGTCGTGTGTTTATAAATTTATTTATAGGTTTCGTGTCACGCTCTTAACGAAATAGATAGGCGAAAAATAGGCCGGACGGTAGATTTTGTAATTAAGAAGCTTTTTCACGGAGATCGTTGACCAGGTTGCAGAAGTGGAATCCTTATCCCTTCGTATCTGGATACATTTCTTGCTCGAAATAACTCTTGATAGTGAAACTATGGAGATATTTTCAGCTTCTCTTAGCGCGGTTATGGCATCTGATGTTTAGCACTTTCTCCAGACATCGAAACATACTGTACTGTATGTTTGTTCTCAGTTCACGGCGTAAAAATTCAGTACCGTAGCTGATCCACAGAGCAGAGACGAAGCTATGATTTTTCACAGGGCAGCAGACACATTTATTTCTGCTTTCTGCCCTCTATTGACAAAGAATTTTCTCTTCAAGCCCAGTTTTAAGAGAAAAAAAAGATGTAGCTACTGAATTCTCATTGGTCTGTATCATGGATACGCTACGGGGAACCATGTATTTTAATTCACATCCGCTTTGCTGTTTGCTAATGTAAAAGTTTTTTCACCTATTCTAAAGTTTGGGACGATTGTGCTACTATAATAATTCTGGGTATCTAGCAGTCTGGAAAACAGGGAGAACAGAGAAAACTCAGGGGAAAAAATCACTCAGAGAAAACAGGGAAAACTCACAAAAAAGGGACCAGGAATCAAAATACTCGGGGAATGCTGCAGGGCAGTGGATGGTGTTTATTTTGAGGGGTTATCTTTATGAATGTTTCGTTCTCCCAGAGCCTTAGCCATATGAGGATTATTAACTTTTGTTCTGCAGTGCCTGGGAAAGGTGGACGACTGTCTAGCTCTATTTTGCAGCAAATCCTAATAATGTGAGGGTGATTTGTAACATTTTCAGTCCCATTCAGCCCATAACCCGTTGGTTATCACACTTTTTGAGAGGAAAATGGACAATCTGACACTCAGGGAGTTTAAGATACATAAATCAGGAAAACTCACAAAAAATTCAGGGAATTTTTGAATTCCCGATCGCTAGACACCATGCTGCTGCAGCTATAGATGATTTGGCACCGAGCACTCATTTCTTATGACAATTTTAGTTGGCCTTTGTAGCCTATTCTCGAAAAGATGTTAGTTACGGAAGTATGAACAATGACGACGGGTCATCACAAATGCATGGCTGTCATTTTTGACAGCACGGGAAATACTAGAATGCCCGCGCTGTCAAAAATGAAAGCGAATAATTTGCGTTGATCCTGCTTCTTTGATCATGCTTTTCTTCATGCAACTGCCAACTTTAAAGATTATACAGATGAGGGTTCACGGTTTCTAGTATTGAATAAAATCGCCGCCAGATTTCGACGCTGGAGGTTCAACAATCAGTTGGTATCCACAATACGGTGAGCCCTGGGCATTTCCCGTGAATTCCTTTGATTCAACTATATTTTTCTTAGTGCAGTGCAACTTAACGCTTGATCAATTCCGGGCTGATATTCACCCTTATCTTGCAGGGGGATATTTTGCTATAACAAAATTCATGGTTGTACAGCTTGCGTTTCACTAATGGAAGATCAGGCCTGTAGGGATGAGACCTATTATACAGCAAACCCTAGGTATACTGGGAACCGGAACAATAAAAAGCTCAATCACAAAATTTTTGCCGCCATTTTTAACGGCTGGGCCCTCTAGTTTATTTATAAATACTAGGATGCCCGCGCTGTAAAAATAACAGCGAAAAATTTGCGTTGATCCTGCTTTTTTTCATGCAACTGGCAACTTTAAAGATTATACAGATGAGGGTTCACGGTTTCATAATTATTGAGCATCAACACTCTTATTTTCTTTCCTTGACATTGAAAAAATTAATTACTTTTGCAGGCAGTTCAGCAACACTCAAAATAATTATTTCGATTTGTTATCATTGATACGCTAAGATATCATATTTTCCGACAGTTTAGTGGTTATTGAAAGCTGCTTCCTCGACAATCTCATCAATAACAGAATGAAATTGGGGATTTGACTTCAAATGTGAATCATTTTACCCGTATCATATCTACCTATCGCTTTTCAGTTTTTTTTTTCACAGCATTCTACTCGCTTTGCTGGTGGCGGAAGACATTTCTAATAAAGCCAGTTGCGTAACCAGGATACGCCACGGGTAAACAAAACGGGTAGTGTTGAAGCGAGAGTGCTATCGGGAAATCATCCGCCACTAATGTGCGATGTCAGAGCAAATACAATGACATATTGCGAACAGAATATTACCCTGTTGCGAGTAAAGAAATTGACCTTAATGTTTGTTTTACTAAATAGCTATTGGATTAAACAAAGCAGAAAAATGATCGGCTGATCAGAATCCACGTGTCCCGAAATAGTGAGCGAAAATCGGATACGTTGACAAAAAAGTTAAAATGTCTAACCTTAAAGAGGGCTAAATTATCTGTAAACTGTAGGGAACAGAGCTTAGAAAAGGTGTGCAAAGCATAAGAGAAAATTGCAAGATGTACCGACGTATTTCTATGTCGCTCTCAAGACACAACTGGGAATTTTTCGCTGATAGAACGATTGCGTGATTCGGTGGTGAAATGGAAATATTATAGGAAAGGTTAGGAGAGATGTAAGGTAGACGAACTGTTTAATGACGTTTGTTCAGGCGGGGCGGGCTAAGATAGGAGCGCTACCTCAGGTTAAATAAGGCGACAACATTCACTTACCGTGGAATTTCCACGGGTGCAGCTAGTCTAAACATTAATACGCTAGTACCTACGTATCTTTTGTGTCACGCTCTTCATCAGTAACAGATAGAAGGGATTTAGAGATTTGATGACTTTGGGAAGCTGACGTATCTATGATATGCTGGGTGTCAGTAATTTCCGGGCAACTGGACAAGCTCTATTGAATTACGTTTAAGCGCCTGAGCTGTTGGGTATGAAGGAAGAGGAACCTATATTGTGCTTTGCTGGCATGGGGTTTGCGCGGGTTCCGTTAGACAGGGAAGCTAATAGAATTTCTTATCAACAAAGAGGTTGGTCGTAAGGTTGCTATACATCGAGTCTCGGAGTTGTTGTGAAGCAGATGCCGCAGCGCAATGGTACATCTAAAAGGCTTTGCCAGACCGTGAAAGTTTCATGGGCATCACGGAAGGCGAATCTAAGCTCGGCTGCACGAACGTGCACGTTATATTTAAATTTAAAGGTGGTGCGGGAAATACAATGACACTACGTCACATATTATATTTCCCTTGCGCAGAGGCAGAGTCTTGACTATGCCTTCCAAAGCAAAGGAGACGGTGATTGTGACCTATACAGGTAGGAGTGAACGTGGTCGCATAGCGCGTGGTTTGTGACCAGCTAAATAACACCTGACTTTAGCGAAAGGAAAGAAAATTTTGGTGATGATCCTGCGGATCACGAGTAGTTTAATCTAACATAAAACTTGATAATAATATTTGTTCATTACCGTTGAATTTCCAGGAGTCCAACCTGAAAAGCCCCACCTGACTGTGAAATTTTCACGGGTGCAGTTAGTCTATATTATAACTAGAGGGTCCACGCTGTCAAGAATGACAGCGAAAAATTTCTGATGACCCTTCTTCATTGATCATACTCTCGTTAATACATTTGCTAACTTAAAAGCACACAGAGATGAGCGTTTACAGCTTTGCAACTACAGAGCAGCGAAAAATTTTCTCTCTCATTCTCTGACGCAGAGAAAAATTACTGCTTATTGCATGGCGTTCAGCAACACTCAAAATAATAGTTTCAGTTTTGTAGCATGGGCACGACAAGCTATTCATAACGCCTAATGGTTTCTGCTTAGCGAAAGCTGTTTCGTCGACGATTGCGTTAAAGTTGGAAGAATATCTGGTGCAACAAAATTATGTTTGGAAAGAAACTAAGAACCAAGAGGCATAAGAGTGCCAATGGAAACTTCTTATATCTTCAGTGCTGCGATTTCAATTTCGGCAATGCAAGAAGTGTATTCATATATGAGGTAATGGTAAAGTCAACTTCGACTGCACCCTCCACTGGAAATTCACTCGCACTGGTTCGTGCGGCAGACATAGACCAACTGGCCCCAGAGGAGTAAGTGCAGCTGCACCCGACGACTGGTCGCTAATAACTATGACGCCAAAACGGAGGGTTCAACGACCACCCACCCCCGTACCCTAGCACAAGTACCCCGACGATAGCTATGCGTACTAACAAAAGCTCTGATTCTGCACGTCGAGTGCCTTGAGAAAGACCGCGCCTGCTGTGGGGATCTACTCCGGGTGGCGCTATCGTCTCTCACGACGATTTGTGTGCGTGTTTGTGTACGCAGATCGTGTGTGCGTGAGCGGCGTTCATGTTGGTGCGCCGAGCTGCTCGCTGTATCGCTGATTAAGCTGGGTTAGGTTAGGTTAGGTAACGTTAGGTAACATTAGGTAACGTTAGATAACGTTAGGTAACGTTAGTTAAGGTTCGGTAAGGTTAGAAAGGTTAGATTGGGTTAGGTTAAGTTGGGTTAGGTAAGGTTAGGTTAGAAGGTTAGGTAAGAAGGTTAGGTTAAGTTAGGTAAGGGTAGGTTAGGTTTGACTAGGTAGTGTTTATTTTAGTGGTGGCGCGCGCAAGAAAGCTTACGTGAACGCAAAATCGATTTGAGAGACGGTAGTGCCCCCGGGTGCACTGGCACAAACTCGCCATTGGCTATGTACGTTTGTCTACGGGCGTCGGTGCACGTGCGGGCGGCGTTCAAGTTCGTGTGCTGTGCCTGCTCGCTGTGTCGCACATTAGGTTAAGTTAGGTTAGGTAAGGTTAGGTTACATTAGGTTAGGTTAGACTAGGTTAGGTAGTGCTTCAGGTGGTTATTACGCAGCAAGAAAGCTTACTTGAACGCACGCACAGTAATGAGCGCACACAAAATGGCGAGTTTGTTGCCAGTGCACCCCGGGTAGCGCTATCGTCGTTTACGACCGCTTTGTGTGCGTGTTTGTGTACGCAGATCGTGTGCGTGTGAGCGGCGTTCAAGTTGGCGCGCCGCGCTGCTTGCGGTATCGCTGATTAAGTTAGGTTACAGTTAGGTAACGTTAGGTGAGGTTAGAAAGGCTTGGTTGGGTTAAGTTGGGTTAGGCTAGGTTAGGTAAGATTAGAAAGTTATGTAAGAACGTTAGGTTAGGTTAGACTAGGTTAGGTTAGCTTAAGTAGTGTTTATTTTAGTGGTGGCGCGCGCAGGAAAGCTTACGTGAACGCAAAGTGGTCGTGAACGACGATAGTGCCCCCGGGTACCTCGGCACAACTGTGCAGCGCGTAATGTCCGCAGCTACCATGGGTATAATTAGTCGCACTATACTTTGCCATAGATTCGATGTATGGAAAAGGTAATACTTGTACAAATCAGACGCCAAAGCAACGCTAAGAGAAGCTTTTGATATCTTCATTGTTTAAACTGTCGCTGATCAAGATGCGTTTAACATCAACTACAAACTGGTCTATTTTCTACCAATTGGCATTCAATAAAACTTGATGTATAGATCAAGATCTCGCGGGCACTATAGCCTCTCTCACCTGTGAATCTTGCATACAACGGTACTTCTTGCATTGATCTATATTTATGCATGTCTCCTTTATGCTGTTTTTCACTGATTTTACGGATAATTTAGACAATCATCATCGCGTTACGCGTTTTAATATTTTTTCAGCGTGTCCAGTTTTTTTTTTCTTTTGACGACTACGGGACCCATGTCTATTGATCAGTAGCCCATGATTTTCCTGCTCTCTCTGACGCAATAGATATACAACAAACCGACTCGGCCAGTTTCTTAAGCAACCTAACCTTCTGTTCTCAAGATGTCATTGTATTTCCTTAATTAGACATCGCACATTTGCTACAAAGACTACCTTAGAGCCGATATGTCCAAAACTACCCGCTACATTTTCCAACAAGTATCCTAAATAAGTCTCTGGCTGACCTTATTAAGATCGTCGAGCGCCAAAAGCAAAGCAAACATAATATGTTGTGAAAGAAATGAAAAGCGGTCGATAAGATACGAGTGAAATGGTCTTCATCAAATCAAAGCGCTCGATTCACACGAATGGACCGGGCATCTAAAGGGCTTATGCAAATTAGAAGATATAACAATGGAAAATTGTGAACGTGGTTCAATCAGTTCGGTAACAGTAAGTTATTTCCAAGTAAATAATACTGAAATTTGAGTTTAAAAAAAGAGAGCATGTGCCGCTTGAGAGAAGTTGGCTCGTATTTTAATTATGGAGAAGAGCGACTGGAGTCATGGTATCTTATTCAAGTGCAACGTTTCTCCAAGCTGATACTGAATGGCGTAACAGACAGACCTAGGGATGGACGTACGGAAGGACGGACGGATGAAGCCTCAAGCAGAGTCATAATACAAAAACTAGCTACTTCATATACAAGAGATGACAGCAAAGCTTCACAAATACTATCCTCAATTTGATCCGTGGATAATTTCAGCAATCATTTAAAATAAACTCATTTCTTAATTTTAAAAAGTCCGGCATGTAGGTGTGCTCCACGGAACGGTAGCATCTATATATTAATACGCTTGTACGTACGTACGTACGTACCTACCTTTTGTGACACGCTCTTCATCACATACTGTATAGATACAAGAAAATTCGAGCTTTATTGAGTTCGGGAAGCTGGCGTATCTGTGATACGGCTGGTGACTAATCTCTCGCCCACAGGCCGGATCTTTTTGTTTATACGCCCGATTTTAAGAATAAAGCTTAGGAAACCGGTAACGTGGTTTGCGGCCTAATTAAGGAATTCCACTGATAAAGTTAGACAGAGAAACTTATAAATACAATCCACGGATCCACTTAGACAAGGGCAGCTTCAGTAATTATCAGCAAAAAAACTGGTCGTGATGTTGATGTGGAATTGCCATGGTACAATGCGAAGGTTATCACTGATCTATCTGAAGCGCTTTAAGCCAAACCGTGAACGTTCCACGGGTGCTGCTAGCTTATATAAATATTCCACGGGTCCAATGATACGCGGAAGTCAGCAGTCCTATGTAGCTGGGTAAGGTCTTTTTAATAATTTTATGCCCCTGGGCTCTTCTGAGTGAACGGGTTGGGATCTGGAAAATTTCCATGTGGGGGCGGGCGCTAGGAGTGCTAACAAATTTCAAGGAAAAGGGGGGGGGGCAGCGAGACACAAAAGCTAGTCCATAAGCAGTACATTTTTTCAAGGCCTCATTTCCAGTGAAGGGCGCGTGAGACTTTTTGGGAGGGAGTGTGTCTCCCATGATCCTCCCCTGGCTACTCCACTGCAGGGAATTATGGATATTATTATCAACCAAGAGGATGGACTTAATACATTACACATCGAGTCTCAGTGTTGAAGAATAAGTGTGGTGTTGCCATGCTAAAATATGACCTTTTTACGGGGGTGTCTGAAAGGCCTCGCAAAGCCGTGAAAGTTTCACGGGTCCAGCTAGTCTATCTACAATATAATAAAGACCGATGTGTATTTATCTGTTTGTCAATATTCTGTCACGCTTTAACAAAACAGATAGGCGGAATTTAGCCCAGGTTGGAGGCTCTGGTCGTCCTCTCAAGCTCCATTGAAAGTGACAGGCAGAAAATAGGCCGGGTTGCAGATGATGGCACTCGAACAATATATCTGAATTTCGGTCTTTCTTTGACTACGCTGAAGTCCCCTCGATGTAGATGCATGCGGCTTCTCTAAACAATCTCTTCCATCGATCGTGATGTGTACTCTCTTCTGAGATTTGCTTCATTCAAACTTCAGCTGATACTCTTACTTTGATAGTTATCGAGGCATCTGGTAAGATATTCTTGAGCGGTCAGCAGGCGCGTAAAGACCGCGATGATTTATCGGCAGCAAATTATTTTCTCCACTTATTTTGGGTTCTTCTTTCGACAGAACAAGTTTTCTTTTGAGGAAAAAATTTCCTGAGTCCGAGTTATATGCTACCCTTGAGTATCTTGGATACAGAGCTCCGTATTTATTAGAAGCAATATCGACTGCAGGCAAAAAACGTAGTTTTTTGTATCTCCGAAAGAAGCTGGGTGTTGTTAAGCGTTGCACGCTTATCTGTATGGTTCCCTAATTCAAGTTGGCAGTTGCTCAGCATCCAACACAAGGAAGTTAATAAAGTTAATAAGAGCCTTACATGCATAGAAGGGAGCTCAGCCGTCTACCCTAAATAGGTAATAACCTGAGAAATCATAAAGTACATGTCCCGTCAACACGCGGTACTACGTAGACAAGAAGCTCCCTTTTACAGATGTAAGCCTCAGCCTCAATATCTTTGCGACTATGCTACAGGCAACACAAGACGGGTCTTCACAAATTCTTCGCTGTCATTATTGACAGCGCGGGCACTCTATTAACCTGAGAAATCATAAAGTACAGGTCCCGTCAACACGCGGTACTACCCAGACAGGGAGGTCTCTTTTATAGATGCAAGGCTCTACCATACATCGCAACAGTACTTGATTCTTAGGTCTGAAGCTGGAGGCCAAAATTCAGCAACGGAAAAATGGGATTTTCTCAAGAGCTATTCGCTTCCCCCAATCTAATACTGAAGAAACAAATTCCAAGGTACTAAACATTTTTCTTGCCGAGAAGGCATCTTGGATACGGCGGGGACGCACTTGAATGCTTGCCAGCATGACCGTGTCTGGGCATGTTCATAATAGCTCTTGAGAATATGCTAATTTTCCTATTTTGGCCGCCAGAATCAGATGCCACTTGGACCTAAGAGTTAAGCACTGTTGTGGTCTATGACTCTGCCTTAATATCTTTGCGACGATGCTACATGCAACACAAGACGGGCCTTCACAAATTCTTCGCTACCATTATTGACAGCGCAGGCACTCTAGTTTATATATCAATACACTAGTACCTACGTACGTACTTACCTAACTTTTGTGTCACGCTCTTCACTAATAGATAGAACAAGTTTAGAGATTTGGTTTCAAATATTAATTATTTCACCGTATCATATCTACCTACGGGCTTTCATTTTTTCACAACATTCTATTCGCTTTGTAGGCATCGGACGGCATTTCTAATAAGGCCAGTTGCGTAGCTATGATACGGCACGGGTAAACAGCAAGAGTGGTGCTGGGCTTATTTGCTCTGAAGTCTTTTTTGAAGCGATTGTGCTGCCGCCAAAGCACCCGCCTCTACAATCTACAGAGTGATGATTGAGCAAATACAATGACATCTTGAGCACAGAAGATGACCCTGTTGCGAGTTGAGAAATTGACTGTAAATATTTTCTTAAAGCTACTATGTAGCTAATTCACAATCAATAAGGCAGAAAACTTATGGGCTACGGAACAGTATCCATGGGTTCCGAAATAATGAGAAATCTAGAGCACTCTGAGAGCACATACCCCCGCCAAGTAAGGCAACGGTAACGAAGAATTCTAATCGGCGCTGAAACCATGATATTCTTTGTATCAAGTTGAAAATCTAATCATTTGTGCCTTTTGATGTTATTAACACGTTCTGCAATTTTCTTGAAGATCCGCTCACAACTTTTGAGTCATTATGCTTTTAACAAACATTATGACTAGAGCTAGGACATGGGAGCTCTTAAAAAAACGCAGTAGCGGTCAAAAGGAGAACTTGTAGCGCTATAAGTGCGCAATAGTAGCGATAGAAAAGGGCAACAGGAGCACTTATGGGAGTGTTTGGACCAGTTACCGGAGCATTTAAAGCACTTATGTATAGGAGCATTTGGAGTAGTTGCCGGAGCATTTACAGCACTTATAGGAGCGTTTGAAGCAGTTACCGGAGCATTTAGAGCACTTATAGGAGCGTCTGGAGTAGTTGCCGAAGCGTTTGGGGGCAGTTATTGGAGCGATTCGTGCACCAAAGTATAACTTACACACCTATCGGAGGAAGAATTTAAACGAGGTTTTGCGTTTGAAAATATTTTGGAAGAATTCAATACAATAACTAGAGCACTCTGAGAGCGCATACCTCCGCCAAGCGAGGCAACGGTAGGAAAAAATTCAAATTGGCTCTGAAACAATAAACTTCTTTGTATAAACTCCAAAATCTAATCATTTGTGTCTTTTGATAGTAATAACAGCTTGTGCAATGTTCTTGTAGATCTGTTCTTAACTTTTTGAGTTACACTGCTAACAAACGTTATGACAAACATGAGTCATATATACAACCGAACCAACCGATCTGCACCAAAATTTAATCATTAATGTCTTTCAACATTTCTAATTAATCCTCTGAATTTCATAAAGATCCATTCATTATTATTTTTTGAGTTATTGTGCTAACAAGCATGTTAAAAACAGTGACAAACGAACGAACGGATCGTTACCAAAATTTGGTCATTTACTCTTTGTTATATACCTAAGAACTCATGTTACTTTAATTATGGCATTGAGAAAAATGAGGCAGACTAACAAACAAACGGATGGATATATCTTCACCAAAAGTTAATCATCTGTTCCTCCTAACATACCTAACAATCCCTGTAAATTTCATCCAAATCGGTTCATAACTTTTTGAGTTATTTTGGTGACAGACAGAAAGACAAACACGACGAAAACATTACCTCATTGGCGGAGGTAATTATCCTAAAAAATTAAACTATACAGGGTGTTGGAAAATTCAGTGCAAATATTTTATTCAAAAGCAAAGTCCTCACAGCCGTACCCTGTGGTGTAATTGTTTGAGAAGATTCGCATTTTCAAAAAAATCACAGCTTTTTCAAAGTTTTATTCCGAGAAACAATTTTTGCTCTAAAAAATCAATTTTCAATCAATTTTGATGGAAATTGGTAGCAGAGTACATCTTTTAATGCTCTATGCGCACATGTCAAATTTGAAAAAAGTGTAAAATAACTATGCAAATAACATTCAAATTCAAAATATGCTACACAAATTAAGAGTCACCCTCATGAAAAACGAGAAACCTACGATTCACAATCTTTCAGATGATGTAATGCATGACAAAAAATAATCAGATTAAGTGCATTTGCTAGGAGGAAAAAATAAGTTTTCCAGTATTGATGCGCAGTGCGCACCCGCATGTTGCCCTGTCACTCAAGGTGCACCAGATGGGCGTGGCTAGACGAACGTCACTGCTGCGGTAAGTGGCTTTTACGCTGCAACACTGGACAGTTGGAAGTATTACAGTACATTGGTGTTACTCCTAAAGCAATAAAATTCATAAAGGAAACCATAAGCAACAAGTCCAGCCGAATAATTTTTTTTTCGAAGCTAATAATTTGTTGCCGTCTGTAAACTTTAAAGTTTAAATTTTGTCATGTGAAATTAGTCATACAATTTCTTCCTAGAAACATTTTGTCATACTGTATTTTCATTTACTCGCAGAAATAAGAGAATACGTACCTAGACAAGATTTAAGCTGTCGTTTCCTAAGAATTTGATTCTGATCTACTAACATAATGCATGTAAATTTCACGAAGCTTAAAAACTCTAAATAGTACAATTTATGTTTTATCCAAAAATCCTACTCAACCGTAGTAAAACCCACTTACCGCAGCACTGACGTTCGTCTAGCCACGCCCATGTGGTGCAGCTAGTGACAGGGCAACATACGGGTGCGCATCAATACTGGAAAACTTATTTTTCCTCCTGGCAAATGTACTTAATCTGATTATTTTTTGTCATGCATTACATCATCTGAGAGGTCTTGAAATTGGCTCTCATCATAGCTTTCTCGTTTTTTACGAATGTGACTCTTAATTTGTGAGGCCTGTTTTAAATTTGAAAGTCATTTTCTAGTTATTCTTACACTTCCTTCAAATTTTGTTATGTGCGCATAGATTATTAAAAAATGTAGCTACTTTGCTACCAACTTTCATCAAAATCGGTTGAAAATTGAATTTTTTAAAGCGCAAATTGTTTTTCGGAATAAAAATTAAAAATGCTGTAACTTATTAAGAAACTGAATTTTGCCTAAAAAATTGCATCACAGGATATGGCTATGATGGCTTTACTTGTGGTTAAAATATTTGCACTGAATTTTCCCACACCCTGTAGTGACTCATTCATCTACCAATTATGCTACTTTATTCGTTAGTGTGTCATAGTATGGGGGAACTCAAACTAACATTACCCCACCCCCAAGAAGTTCCCTACTTCAACCATTTTGCCTCATTCAAACTGATAGAACTCTCGTCTATGTGTATTGAATAATGCTGTTGTCGTTTAGTACCTCCGCCGAGGAGGTTAAGTTTTCGTGGTGTTTGTCTGTCTGTCTGTCACCAAGATAGCTCAAAAAGTTATAACCCATTTGGATGAAATTTACACGGATTGTTAGGTATGTTAGGAGGAACAGATGATTGACTTTTGGTGAAGATATCTCCATCCGTTTGTTTGTTTGTCTGCCTCATTTTTCTCAATGCCATAACTCAAAAAGTTATGGATGGATTTTGATGAAATTAACATGAGTTGTTAGGTATATAACAAAGAGTAAATAACAAAATTTAGGTAATGATCCGTTTGTTCGTTTGTCACTGTTTTTAATTTTATGTTTGTTAGCACAATAACTCAAAAAAATAATGAATCTTTATGAAATTTATAAGGGTTGTTAGTTATGTTGAAGACATGAATGATTAAATTTTGGTGCAGATGGGTTTGTTCGTTTGTGTGTTTGACTCATATTTGTCATAACGTTTGTTAGCAGCATAACTCAAAAAGTTGTGAACGGATCTTCAAGAAAATTGCACAAGCTGTTATTACTATCCAAAAGCACAAATGATTAGATTTTCGAGTTTATACAAAAAAATTATGGTTTCAGAGCCAATTTGAATTTTTTGCTACCATTGACTCGCTTGGCGGAGGTATGCGCTCTCAGAATGCTCTAGTTTATGCTAGAATAAAACTGGTTGATATTCAAGTACACTTGAAGGTACGGTTCACCACCTGCTAAGAATGCTCCAGTTATTTGAGATTGCTCCAACTTTCTGCGCAATTAGAGTCAAATGGAGCGCTACGGAGCACCTTGGAACCTTTATAGCGTTTGGAGCATTAAGAAAGCTAGTAGCATTTTACGTATAAATTCTCCAATGTCCTAGCTCTAATTATGACAAACACAAATCAAACATACAAACGAACCAACCGATCTGCACCAAAATTTAATCATTCATGTTTTTTAACATTACTAACATCTCCAGTAAATTTAATAAAGATCCATTTAAAATTTTTTGAGTTATTGCACTAACAAACACAAAATCAAACACACCAACGAACAAACGTATCATCACAAATATTTGATTATTTAATCTTCGTAACAAACCTAACAACTCACGTAAATTTCTTGAAAATTCACCCATAACTCTTTGAGTTACGTCATTGACAAAAATGAGGCAGACAAACAAACAAATGGATGGACGGATCTTCACCAAAAGTTAATCATCTGTTTCTCCTAACATACTTAACAATCGCTGTAAATTTCAATCAAATCCGTTCATAGTTAGATTTAACTTCCTTCATTCTTAAACCTTTTGCCATATGATCCTAACTCTTGGAATTTCAGAAGTCACTCATTATGGATATTTTATTAAGCGAAACGTCTGTTTTATAAGAATATTTATCGCGACGCTGGTGCTTCTCTTCATCCTGAGAAATAGTCTTCCAGTGGCTCAAGCTCTTTCTGAAAATCGTTCATCGATGTGAAAAAAAGGGAAATTACAAGATTTGTAACATTATGGTTAATATTTCTCGCTTCGCCGTCCCTTGGCTGGATCTGCCACTAATGGAGTATGTTCCATAGCGGCGGCGCCAGGAAATTTGCATGGGGAGTTGAGAGGGCTGTCGTAAAATGTGGAGGGGCTCCATGGTTATATACAAACTTGTACGAAGGGTTAAATGGTAATAATATTAGGGGTTACGAGGCTTGGCTCGATATTGGGAGGCTGAAGCCCTTCACCCCTCCTTGGCGCATCCCCACGAGAATGGGCTGGATTCGCCTGTGAGCGAGCCTCAGCTCATAGTATGCATTGTGGGCCGCCGGCATACCGTCCTCATTGTACCCGCAGGGCATGAAAGCCAGGCTGAGTTAGCAATTCAGACAGCTCTCTGTCCTCACACAGACAAGTTCTCTCCTGTTTAGCTCCTGTCGTTACCGATTTGCAGCATCTGCATCAGAATTTATTATACTAAGATGACTCACCGATGGTTATAAAGCACAATGACGCCACATATAATGGTACAGTTGTGCAAGGGAGGTACAGCGTGGTCCTTCGAACGCCAGCTCTGTTACCGTGACTGCTTCATCCCGTAGTTCCATGAATTATCTATTTCATAAATTTTAGAAACTGTAAAGTATTTTGCAGTGCTTAGGAGCGCTGCCCCAGTGCGCTTGCTTATAAACTGAGCTCACAGTGTAAAAAATTAAATTTCCGCACAATGGTGCTACCATAAACAATACCTTGAAACGTGGTACGGTTGTACCCTCACATGGAGAACCTACCCATAAATAAAACGTTGAAGTGCTGTGTTTCATTTAGTCGCAAAATAATACCTGCAGTGCTGTATACAAGACACAGCGTGCAGTACAATACTCAAGAGGTCCCCGGGATCGTAGCAACCCGAAGATATTCTGATACATTAAACCAGAATATCCCTCTGAGGAACCAAGGCGCCACTACTCGGTGGCCTCTGACTCGCAACACATACTGTACTTAGGATATTCTAACCAATTACATGTATCAACCAGAACGCCTCGTGGGGTAAGACTATCCCCCCGGTGGGGGCAAATTCAACGCCGTCATTTTTGATGGTCAGCTAGGCCTAGTTTTTTGACATGGGTCACATCTAGGTCAACCCGCCAAACTCTCAACAAAAAATTATAAAGATTGCTCAACTCCTTCTACCTGTTTTTGAGCGGACAGACAAATATACAAATAGGGTAATTACCCAATAGCCGAACTAACCCTACTTCCGAACAAAGAGCTAATGAACTTATATGTGACACCTATGACATCCAATACGGGCGGGGCTTTACAACTCACAAGCTCGTATCTACCTTCATAAATCTGGTCCCCGATCAGCAAACGTCGCCGTAAGAGTCATCGTCGGTTACCTGCTGTGCTAAACATGTGCCGATAGTGTCATTGGGTGTAGATATAAGTCAGACAACGTTGTCTATCTCTGTAAAGAACAAAGCCTTGTTTTTTTCTGAGTAGACTACGTTAATGGTTTGCTCAGCAATCGCGCATGGGGCCTCACTACGCAAATGTATAAGCAGGCTTTCATGAACAGCAAAAAAAAGTGCTTTCAGTGCGATTGAAGAAACTCGCGTCAAAAAATTCAGAATAAAATTGATAAATGTACGTATATAAGTTTTAACCCCAAACGGTCCTCGCTTCTCTAGTCGTGTGCCGCTGCTGATCAATTTACCAAACCCACCATTGTTTTAACCGGAAGTAATTACAGGCCATACGATAAGACTAATGCTGTTAACAATTGAACCTTTTTCATCATTATTTTTTCAACGAAATAGCACTCTTTGAAAGACACGTCAAAGTCCTTTTGATTAGGAAAGAATTAAGTAAACTACATTATGATGCTTCATCGTGCTTCTGGAAAGGATTTTAATTTTACTTCAAGTACTACAATATTATGAATAGAATAACAATTCAGATATTACGCAAAAATACATGCCACAGGTCGAATACTTGTAGAACAATTTACTGCAGGATTTCACAAGAAACATTTTCTACAATAACAGTTTTAACAACTGTAGCAGAAGTGAAGAACATCTACCAGCACCTGAGTTAATTACCGAAACGGAGAGTTGTTTCAGGAGGCGAATGAATTAGTGAGTAGTTTACGTCTGATAGTACGTGTCACCGACCTGATGATCAGCGATGCAGAGGAAGCGATATGTATGTAGTGTGTAGAACCTATGCTCGGGGTATTCTCAGACCATACCGGCGCGAATGGAAACAGCATGTCGAGCAGAACATAATAAAACGTCACTATTAGAAGTACGATCATGGAAGGAATCAGAGTGAATACAAAGGAAAGATATACATATATTACCACCGATGAGCAAGGATGATGAGACTCTACAAGGTTAACCCACGGGGCGGGGCCAAGCTGCGGTGCACCATGGGTAATAAGGTTTGTGACGTCACAAAATTCGAGTCCGCGGTAATACGCAGCTATTTAAACATTGTTTCTGCATCATTTCATTTGGGCCTCCAGAGCGTCCTACATGTCCAACAAGGATAAAATTCTATCATTGATGCTTCGGGGAGTGTCTGTAAAATGTGGCCCAAAGCTGTCGTGTACGCATAGTTACCAGATCCTCCTCTCCTAATTGTGAAAACTATCGCATCATTGGAATAAAATTATGGATTTAACATTCGCCAGTTTCAACGAAGTTCCGAAAGACAGTTTAGTAGTGGGAAATACGGTTAGGCAATTTTTTCCCAAGTTAGTTGACGCGAGTCACACGCGATACTCTTAAACTGTTGTAACGCGCGCAGCGTATACGTAGCTGAATTTTTTTTTCTAATTTTTCCGAGCAATTGTATGGCTTCTGCGTCTTATGTATAGACTTTTGTTTTCATACTTCACCGGAAGAAAAGTAATTTGTTTCTGTGATGCTTTAATGTTTTCCAAACAAATGTTGGTAAAACGTTCTTCTATCCCGGCGTTTAATCATACGCACCTGAACCTTTTGTTGCAGCGGTTCGCAATAAGAGGGTAGCACGTCATTGGTAGAAGACAAGAATAAATCGATAACATGAAGGTTTTCAGTCGTATGATTCCATCTTCAGAATGCCATATTGCTCTCGATAAAACTAATTTGATGATTGCCTTTTTAAGACGATAAACTTGACTCCAAAAGTGCTTCTGACACATGCGGGCAATTGCCGGGTGCGATTCATACGATCTTTTAATAGCCTTGTAACCAACGTTCTTTCAAAATTTTATCCTTCAAAAAGCTAAGAAATTCGTAGATGCTTTATTACATATTTTTGTGCAACTATAAAGATTGTAGGACATCTAGGACACTAACTCTGGAGGCCCAAATGAAATTATATAAAAAAATAATGCAAAATAGCTGCGTAGTAACGTACTTGAATTTTGGGACGTCACAAGCCCCACAAGCACCGAAGCTTGGCCCCGCCTAGTGGGTGCAGTGTAGTCTCGTCATCCTTGACCGATTATATGCAATTGGCGACATATTTTTCAATGCTAAACAATGACAGCTACGCCTGCAAAGGCCGTCCAAAGGGACAACACCATATCATGCTTGCTCTCAACAATTTTAGATTTACAGTTCGGTTCACACCTCCCCACCTCCTTTCAAGTGAGTTTAATATCATATCACGTGTAACTATTGCCGAACACCATCCATATCTGATAATGTATCTTTACAGCTCTCTAGTTATTCCAAAATTACTTGTATTGCATAGTTTAACAAGTTTGTTTCAAACACGAGTCTACGTCAAGCCTCCAGCAGAAGTGAAGTCATATACCGGACATGAGCAGACACTGTATAAGCCTAAATACAGTTAGGTCGCGACTGTAAAAGGGAAAAGTGTCATTAGCACAGGCAGAGTGAACTACGCTCAGTAGACTTTACTTTTCCTGAATTCAGAAAGGAGCGTTGCCTTTTGACCTTGGATCAGTTGCAGGTGTTAGAAGCAATCTGATTTCGCTCAAGACGACAGTAGAAAGTGCAATACAGTGAGCAGGACTTAGTTTTCCGGTGCCCTTAAAGTAGGTACTCGATTTACGGTTAATTCCTGAATTGAAAGTTTGAGGATTTTCCCGCAGTATTCACTCGGAGCACAGTACAACAGCGGTCCAATTTAATAATAGAACTGGGTTCATACGAGGAATAGCTAGTATAATACATTTTATTCTATATTCGAAGAGCAAGAATTTATTTTGTCATTGTCGTGTTGCTTTCTAATTTTAAGGTCCGAAACTATACAGCAGGAGAAACCCAAAGTAGGCGTCCAAAATTCCGGACAAATCAAGCTGGGGTTGCAACCAAGCTTGCTCACTACTTAAGACCGGTTCACACGATAGTTTCTTGAACTTGTTCTCTGAGCTAACCGTCTGCATGTTTTGTCGTGTTCGTGTAAGTACAACTGCCTGGCTTTCGAAGGATTAACCGGCGAGGCAGCACAAATAAGTGTCATCTGCAAAGTTTGTGGCATCTTTTCAATTTTCAGGGGAATAACAGAACTGTAGCAGCTGTGCACTTCTCTGCTGTCAAAATAACACCGGATCGTATTGGGACAATTAGGTAAAAGAACTGGTACAAAAGATTGCCGTGAAAGCCCACCCGAATGAAAGAGCTAAACCACACAAAGTTTCGTTAGGAACGGCTGGCTAGTCAAGAAAATTTATTGCGAGGGAAAATTGATGGGAGCAAGCAGTGCGTTCAGCTACTACATTATTACAGGAGAAATGTCTTTTCCGTGTTGTTCGTGGATCTGGCAATTTTGTAAAGTAACCTTTTAAGGCGATTTCGCACGACAGTAAACAGCTGCGCAGCTGGACAACTCGTGAAAAGGCGCCGCTGCTCACATCAGGCAACGGTCTCAGGGTCAAATGACCCCCAGCTCTGTTGGGCAAGTTGCATTTGCCATCGCTGCAGGTTCAACAGCAGTGCAAGATAAATGACGCCCAATTAATCCACAATTTCTATTAACTAAAAGTTTACGATATATGGCCTCAAAACTACTACTAGAAAAGAAAGTTTAACCACATACTTCAAGACTGGTAGGAGGGTTTGTGTAGAAAATTCAGTGCAGGTGACCAGCAAAGGTTAGACAAAATGCAGTACATATAACATAATGTTTCGCCCTCAAATACTGTGCCAATGCGTGAAGTTACCTGTTTTTTGATGCCGATTCTCTGGTCAGAAGTAACAAACTCGTTCGCTTGACTATCGCGTGAAATGACCTCTACGTAATATCTAAAAAATTACTGACATACTGTATATCCCTGATATTTTTCTTCCTTGATAATTGTTTTTAGTTTGCTTCTGCCAACTTGCCTATATGAACATGATTACAAGAAAACAATGTGGCGCATGTTACTGCATGAATACTGCCGGAGTCATTTTGTGTCTGACACCAAGGAAGCAGAAAGCTTAACACTCTCTGCTTCCCGTCTGAAACACTGAGGAATATCTCAGTAGCAATGAAAAATGCTGCACACCGGCAGGATCTACAGCTCCTTCATAATCCCAAGTGGCACACCAAAGATGCCTTAAGTGTCACGGTAAGAACAACAGAGCAACTGAGGACTGAGTCAGCTATATTGAGTAGTTCAAGCCTCTGTTTCTACAACACAAGCGATCTAACAGATGAAGAAAGAAGAGGCATATGCTATGTCGACAAAAACGTGGAACCCATGTACGAGGGTGCTCCCACCCAAGATCAACGCGCATAGGAATAGCATATCGGGAAGAGGAGAAAGAACACAATACAATATAATCAGTACGGTACCAGTACGAAAGGAGAAGGAAGCAAAGTGGGCACGAAAGAAAGACGTCCCGAACGCCTAGCTATGCCAGAGGCAGCGGTGCCCAACCTTTCCTATGCCTGGCATGTCTAAATATTTTAGATGTGTGCTCGCACCCTTTGCAAAAAAATAATTATAAAAATAATTATATTAGGAGTAAGAATTCATATTTTACCAAACTCGTTAATTTTTGAATGACGTGAAAATAAACCAAAGTTGCGCTCTCCCGCAAAAACTAAGGGGGTGCGAGAACTCCTGCTTGGGAACTCCTGGTCTAAGGTAGCCTACAGCGTCCCTCCAAGTCGCTGCTCGCTATAACGCATAATGGGCGAACCCAACCCCTATGGCCTATGACCCAATCTATGCCCCCCCTGAGGGGGAGACCGAAGTGATCTCACCGAGCTGCACCGAATACATTAGGTTGCTGAATATATTCGTACATGGTTTTCTCTAAGGTGAATTTCGAGGGTTTCTATAGCGAGTTCTGCTTCAAAGTTGTCCCAACGCTCTGGTATCGGTGGTTAGTTGCCAAAGTTGTCACTATACTTTTGGATTTAGTAGCCATCTATAACGGAAGGAAAGTCAATGAACATTGGCGACATCTGCTCGTTTGCTTATATTCAAGGTCAAGAAATTATCCAAAGCTGTTGAGGGCATTTGTGTTCGCATATGACGACTGCTTCATAATTTGCCAAAAAATACAGGAATAGATTTCCCTATGAAGAAGGAACACATTACGTTAAACGATTCTTCACGTTGAGATCGACCTGTACAGTTTGATGACAATACTTAGACCATTCGTTGATCGAGATCCTCGTCAGACCACACGAAAATCCACCGAGATGATGGACTGCATTTATGTCGCTGTTATTTAAAAAACAATACTCTTCAGCGAAACGAGAACATTGTCATTGTAATCTAGCTAACAACTGTCATTTCAGCTTGTACCATTTTGAGATCTCATGTCATATCAAGTCATTTTCCCACAGCACCCGTGGTGCAAAAACTGTTGTCAATGCCAAGGACTGCTGAAAATATACATTGATGCTACTCTTGCCCGTAGTACGCCATATATCACCCGGAGTTTCTTGAATTCCGCAGCCACAAATTTATTTTTGCATTAATTTTTGGCTACTCAGGAAGAAGACGTCTATATGTTGAGGCTCTTGAATTGACCATATTCACCTCTCCTTACATCAACCTCGTAACAGGCCAGGAGGTCGCTCAGGCTCTTTCAATAGTTTTTTAAGCAAGTGTTGTTAGCTGCTCGATAGAAAGGAAGTCAAAAATGAAGCTGTAGCCACGAAGCGTGCAATACATCCGCACTAGTGTAGTTCTGACCACACACATAAATACTGAAGTCTTGTCGATGTAAATCCTTGTCATCACTACTGAAGGCCACATACCCTTGTTAGTGTAAAGGGGGGATTCCACATAGGCAACGCGTAGCATGCGATGCGACTTGACTGGCTTTCAACAAATATGTTGAATCATAGACCACACCATACATTGACTGGACACTGAAATCGGGCTTCTCGCAATTGTGCCTGGAAGTTGATTTATGTAAGTGTTAATAAAATGAGTTCTAATACTCACAGAAGCCTCAAACAAAGATTTATTTCTTCGTCGTACCATAAGCAATGCGTTGCAGAGCAGGGAATCTAAATTCACATATATCTTCAGTGGGCGATATACACATAGCCTAGACATAAGTATTTGCACAACTCTATTTTTTTATGTATTTTTAAAAATTAACGGTCTGCTTTAGGATAATTAATACAGGAAGTTTATATAACATATAATAGAATATTTAAACAGAACAGTCAAATGTGCACCTATAAGAAGAAAATTTAACACAAGTAAAAGTAATGAGGGACAAAAGTATTTGACCAAAATAAGTATGATGTTGAATCTTTGATATTTAATAGTATAATTTGAATAAATTAGTTTGGAAATTATTCTAGAACGTTCACGAAACGTCTCGAAACAAATGCAATGTAAAGCTATAACAATCGTCTCCATGCTGTTATTGCCAATAAAGGTCACGCCACCATGTACTAATGTCATAACTTTTTTTTTGTCAAATACTTTAGTCCCTCATTACTTTAGATTGTGTTAAATTTTCTTGTTATAAGACCACATTTGCCTGTTCTGTTTAAATAGTCTATTATATATTATATAAACTTCCTGTATTAATTATCCTAAACCAGTCCCTAAATTTTTTAAAATACACAAAAAATAGAGTTGTGCAAATACTTATGCCTAGGCACTGTATTTCATTAACACAATACATCAAATAAGTATGTTAACACTCCATTATTTCATCATGATCACACCCATGGCTACGTTATAGAAGTTCAGTTCAAGCGTCCCACGGACTTAATTTATAGAATTTGTGATTTTGGTACAAAATGGGATAAATTGGCTTGAAAAAATTTCTGCATTATTGCACTAACTACTAAAAATAATAAAAAGGTCCTCGTTGGAATCCTGGCTTAATAATTATCGTCTACTTCAAGTAGGTTTCGTCGAATTCAGGTAGTGCGTAAAAGAGATAAGTTTGAGAGCAGTAAAGCAAAAATTTTTTTCCGAAATCAGTTGCTATTAGCATCTCAGTGATTTTTCTGTCAGCTTTTGTACCAGCAGGTCTCGGGTTTAATCCAATAAACTCGAAAGAGTTTCACCATATACGGTAAGGCTACTCACTCAGCTACGCGGCACAGGGCAAAGAGACACGTGCGGAGGGTCCCTTCCGTAGCCTCCCCATACGAACGCAGATCGGAAGATTGGAGTCCAATGAGAGGAGTCATTTGCCACTCTCTGGCGGCTCATTTCACGGACTCACGAAACAGAAGAAGTATAGAAGAAATACCTAGCTTTACCAGCTAACCTCAACAGGAACCGCGACCAGCTGCAACATCTCCGGCGAAAAAGGCTCTAGGACAGTCACTGGGTGAGGCCTATTATTTATATTTTGAAAGGAAAAAGGCCCGCCAAAACATGCTCCTGAGGGTCTGAGATTTGAAAAAAAGTCTCTGTCCAGCTCGTGCAAAGGTAACCGTTGAGCAGGGATAATAAACGGTTGCCCAATAGACTAATAGTTCTCACATCTTATAATTAATTGATCCAAATCGCCTCATTTTTACACCAAGTTGGAACTTTCACGAAGAATTCCCATTGGATATCACTATAAAACAAAATAAACAAATCTCTCAAAAATATCAGCCAACCAAAGTTATGAGGCGAATCGTATGCCCACCTTCAAGCTCTGGTAAGCGGTCAAGAAGGTCGTCCATATCGTAGTGGACCTCCATGTGTCAAAGTCGACCGTCACGAAGGTCAAGAGGTTGATCAAAGCTGGTCAGTCTTAATGGCAATAGCTCATAGGGGGCCGGGCAAGTTTCGGTGTCTCTTTGAGAATGGGTCTGTTGGTTCGTCTACTGTCGCCTATCTAATCTAATCAAAAAGTGGAAGGCAAAGGTCAGTGAAGACGATGGCTAATATCAAGAAGACCAGACATTTGATCAACAAGAACATGAAGACCACGATCTCGAAGGTGTCCACGACCCTCGGGATCGGCCGCCAAACGGGCAAAAAGAACTGTCAAGAAAGGCTTGTCGTCAAAGAGCTTGAAGATTGGAGATGTGCTGAGTGTTGTTGGCAAGAATGCCGAGAGGAGGTTGGAGCGTTCGAAGGCCTTGAAGAACTGGATAAGAACTCTGCCAACTCCAAGAAGGTGATAATTTTCTCAGACGAAAAGCTCTTCGTCATGGACACAGTGGTCAATG
>LQNS02276867.1:8402218-8421254 GCA_001587735.2 Parhyale hawaiensis
GATTGGAGATGTGCCGAGTGTTGTTGGCAAGAATGCCGAGAGGAGGTTGGAGCGTTCGAAGGCCTTGAAGAACTGGATAAGAACTCTGCCAACTCCAAGAAGGTGATAATTTTCTCAGACGAAAAGCTCTTCGTCATGGACGCAGGGGTCAATGGGCAAAACGACAGATACATCTCGGACCTTCTCGCGGGCTTGTTAAGACCTGAGATCAAGTTTAACTCGATTTCCAAGAACCCTGCGAAAATCATGGTCTTCGGTATCGTAGCCAGTGACGGCATGAAGAGTCCTATAACATTCATCCCCGAAAATGAGGTAAACGCCGTGGTATACCAGAACGTGCTGAAAAAGCATTTTATGTCTTGGCGAAGGTAGAATTGCTTCCTGGCAGTTATGCCTTCCAGCAAAATGGCACCTCTTCCCACACAACCTAGTCAACGCAGGCATTTTTGACTTTGGAGGAGATCGAGTCCTGGCCACCACATTCCATGTGGCCTCCCTACTCGCCTGACCTGAACCCCCTGGACTACGCTATCCGGTCGTGAATGGTTAGGGAGGTCAACGCCGAGAGGCACAGCAATATGGACATTCTTAAGGCCATCAAAAAGAGCTGGGATTACATGGACGATGCCTTCATCAAGCGCGTCACCGGCCGCTTGCGCTACCGACTCGAGAGGTTTCTTGATGGTCAGGGGCCATGACACTTTGTTTTGTCATATGTATTAGCGTCGGTGGGGGTCAGTAGCGACACTTTTGGTTGTTGGGTGAGATGAAATCATATTAAACCCTTCACAAATTTTCTCCCCTTCCCAACTTTAGGCTACTAGCCATCATTTATGAGTCAACTTTTATATACGGCTTGTAACTAACTAAATAAGCGAACTACTTTTTCGAGATCTTTTCTTTTGTCTAAATTCACCCTGTTGGGCGGGGCGTCTCAACTCACCCCGACCAACACTATTAGGTTATCATTCTGTGAAAATGTCCGTTTAATATCTAATAAAATGTATGATTTCTTCTATTTTCTGTCAAAAAAGTATGAGACCAGCATGCTAAGGTAGATACCAAAATTTAAAGTTGAGATTTCATCCTGAAGGTCTCAATTTGTCGATGAGCTTATTATAAGCCATGAAAGCCTCCTAGTAATTTACATCAAAGCAAACGTTGATGAATTCGTCGTCTGAGTATTCATACAATGCAGCACAATCGAACGGTTGGGTCATGTTTTCAATTAAATGGTGTAATTATATAAAATTATTATTATATTCGGAAGTTAAAGTCTTCGTTTCCACAACAAATGCGATATCACAGAGGAAGATGGAAGGGACATATCCAGTAAATACTCCGCACAACGGATACCTGGGGGAGGGAAGCCTTGGTCGTTGTGCCGGAGGGAAGAATTCCCTCTTGCACAACAGACAACCCCTTTGGCACACCGGACTCATTATAAATGTAAACAAAAGCACAATATATAATGTCCGTTGTGCTAGAGAGGTTTATTCCGCACAACGGACTTGCATGGGCTTCGTCTGTGGTGCCGGTGGTTTTTCCGTTCTTTTGGAGGGCGATCAGCACAACGGACTTTTCCGTTGTGCGGATGAAGCCTTTCGGACTAAAATAAAAAAAGTCCGTTGTGCGGAGGGTTTACAGTAGTATGACGATAGACACGAGGAACCCATGCGCGAGGGTGTTCCCCAGTTCTATAAAAACTGATACTAAAGGTTTACGATAAAGCATCGAGGGAGCTCAAGGGTCGTAACGTTCAGTCATGGCGATATGGTTGACACAAGGGCACCGCGCGAACGATCTCAGCGCAAAGAAGGCAGATAGGACACACAGGCTGAGGTTTCCAGCTGTGACCGACCACACGGGGGTAACAGTTCCCGACTGTGCTGTGGAAGCAGAGAGAACGACACTGAAGATTTAAGAGCAACATATTTAGTTGTGTCTATTTCTAAAGTGAAAAGATAGCAAATTAATATTACAAAAGCAGCGCAAAACAAAAAGTAACCAGCAGCAGTGGCTCAGGCAGAACCAAAGGGAAAGAAAAGCAACATGGACTAGACATTTATTCCTTGTAATTGTTTTAAATAATTAACATGAAATCAAGAACTGTAGGACATACGTGGAGTACGGTAATATAAAATAAATCATTTTGAAGCTGAAAAAGAATCAGCGGTATAAAAAAAACAAACTAAAAAGACATTCAGTAGTTTACATAAAAGAAAAAAAAAGAGGAAAAAATCAACTGCTGAGCGTCAGCCACTAATATACCAAATGTACAGTCATGATGGTTGACGTTATGTAATATTGGGAGACTTTCTAACCTTACGATACTGCTCAGGGTAAGTTTAGTATATGGGGCATTATTTAATAAAAAAAAACTGAAATGGATCTGAGCATTGCAGAAATATCAAAACTGTAATAAGGACGGCAGAATTAGGCGCATTGGATACTAAATTGCACTGTAACAAATGAGACAGCGCACACCACGAAATATTTCAGGATGATTATCTACTTGACTGGAGCATGAAACAGGTCATTATCAGTAACTGGTACGATTTATCTCAAGATTATAGCACCAAAAAACTGGCCCCAGTCACACAATGTCACCAAGGCTACGTCCACAATAACCGACCCTGATGTATGAAGGACGCGCTACAGTCCCATGTGCGCCGCTTTGTGGGCCTGAAGCAGCTTGTGTTGCACGTTACTGAACGCTGTTAGCCATTCATGCACTTCAGCAAGTGACCCACACCGGTGTCACCGTCTATGGGTCAGTCAAGGTAACACCTACGCAATATGTTTCGTAGTTTTACAAACACAGTGGCGTAAAAATGCGTCTGGAAATCAATTTCCTGGTGGCAATTGCGCTCTGAGCGCCTTCCCATTATTTTACACTGTGCAGAATTCCAATTATACTTGAGTAGCTAGGCGTAAACCTTTTCATTGTGGAGCGGTGGTGCGTGACGTGACACCTCTCCGTGACCAACTGGCCTTGTTCATTCAAATTGAATGTTTCACTTCCGTAACGCAACTGCACAAATACAACAATGACATGTAGTGATCTTTACGAGCAGTCTTCTATCTTCAATCATCAGCAATTACCAATCAACATCGTCTAGCATTTTGATGAAACATTCTCCATCAAAACTCAATGTTATTAAGGTATCTTACATTTTAAATAACAAAGAATAAAAAGTAAATTAAAAGGCCATGAGGCCTACAATTACTTGTAGTTTATTAAACGTTTCCTCTTTCACCAAAAAGTAATACAAAGTAGAAGGATTACCAGCCCAACAATACCAAGTCGCATCGCGCCGAATTCTTTGCGATTTTTCTCATAGCTTTTCTACTGGACGGTCTCAGGTTACTTCCCCTAAATTCATAGATCACGAATTCTTCTTTCTTGTAGGAAAAATATTACTAGGAAAGTTGCACTTATGATGCAACATTATTTGAAATGCCCAAAATGGTTCATCAGCACATCCAATACACAGCTTTATAGCGGCCATCCACACTAGCCACGTTGGCAGCATGTGCTCGTGCGGTATTGTATGGCTACGCAGTAGGCATCCCTAGGCTTCATTTGTTGTATGGGGTCTTGCGACCTGTGGAGACCCACTTTAAAGGGGAAGTAGTAGTACAAAATTTAACTAATGCATCAGGGACACAAGATCTATATCGCGCCGAATTATTCCTGTGGTTTAACACAGGCGCGTGCGCCACTAGGACGCGTTTTAAATTATCAATGATTTTTGTCGCGGCTTTTCTTCCGGAAGGTCTCAGAGTGGTCAGGGCGCTACTGACAGGAAAAAAGCGCAAGTTGTGCATCTCCAACCCCCGAGCACGGCTGAACGCTTTCGCTCAGCTATGCCGCACAGGGGTAGGAAACGAAATACAAGAGGTAGAATTCTAGCGGGAATAGGTCGGCCACTTCGATCAACAGCAGACCACCTCCCGAAACAGAAGGGGAAGTATTGATAGCCTACCTAACTTTATAAACCAACCTCGTCAGCAGGAACTGCGGTAAGCTGCAACATCTTCTGCGGAAAAGGCACTTGGGACCCTTGGGTGCGTGATGCCCAAACATATTGTAGCAGGGAAAGGGCCCGCCACAATATGCCCCTGAGGGCAACTGACATTTTCCTGTCATCAATAGTAAACGACAGCTGATTAAAGCTAGAGGAGGCGCATAACAATTCTCTGTATATTAAACGATATCTGCTGCAATGACATAAGCCATTTGCATGCCTTGTTCCGTGCTTCCCCTTTACATCTACGTCAGTGATTGACATGTCGAGCGTTCGTATTCGTGTGATCTTCTGATAGCGTGTAATCTGCAAATAACCATGTTTCTATAATCTGAAAATTTCAATTAACTTTACACCATAATATTATCTCTATACGTCCATCCTCTATGTATTTCACTTTCGTGGATTTTCTCAGAAATCATGACGCCACCCCATTAAGAGAGTGCAAAGTAAAACCGGCAGAGCTCCACCCCCTCGAAGGAGAGCATAGAACAAACTTAGTTTTCGGTGTCAATACAGTCCGACTAGGAACAGCTAAGTACACTTTCAAGCAAACCAACCTCAACAAGCAAGAAGCACACGGGCAACATAAACTCCGACCTGTGATAATAGCTTGGTCGTAAAAATAACGCTTCCTCAATTTTCTGAAACTGTGATATTGGTCTTGTCTCGCTATATTCGAATCTAAAACGATTAATAGCGATCTAAGGTGAGGGATATACTTGGTTTGCACCAGGAACAACAACATTATGCATAGGGCAAAAGATGAAAAGCGAAAAGAGAAGACAGACGGGCCTTTGCGGACGGTCTTTTCCGTGGTTCTCCGCACGTACGATGGTAAGAGCCCCGCGGAATAAGTCGGTCCCCGCGATCGGCGGCCCACCTCGTGCGAAAATGAAATATAGAGAACATACCTGACCTAACAAACTAACCTTCTCAGCAGGAACTGCAAGATCCCATACGGAGAAGGCACTAAAGATAGCCCTTGGGTTCGTGAGGCCCATACAGTATATATTGTGACAGGGAAAGGACCCGTCAGAAAATACCCCTGAGGGCTGTCAATTTCTGAAAACTTTTTCAGAAAATTTAACACGGTCTGGAGACACCGTTGTGATAGTTGTGTTGTGCATCGTTGCTCGCTGTTGTCATTTAGGCTTTTCTGTAATCACGAAGGACAAAACTACCAGATGCCTGGATTTTCAAGACTGTGACTGATAGGGATATGAGGAATATTGGTCATCAGCTCTGAAAAAGATTTGGACAATGAAACAAGTCCATATTCACCGCAAATGGTTGTTAAGAAAAGCAAATCCCCACCCATTGGAGAAATAAATAATACAGTGCGTTACCTTTGATTATGCAAATACAATTTTTTACTTATTTTTCAAGATAAGTGTCAAACATTTAAAATGTTACTAGTAAGTTAGTGCACCGGTATATTGTAACTATAAAAACAATTAGAGAAAAATAAAACGGAACCATTTCCTATGTTTTGGCAACATTTGCCTATCGCACGGGGTTCAGCTGTTATGCCAGATTATGCAACGTCACTATCTAGTCAATATGGGGAAGAAAAGCGGTCTATCTAGTGAAGAAAAGATCACAGTGACCTCGTTATTGTTCCTGTTAAGACAACACTCGAAGTTTCCAAGGAATTAGTCTAAAGGGTGATCACCAAACAATTAAAGCTTATGCAATTGGAGGTAAGGTCAACCATAAATCTCCGGATAGAGCCTCTACGAGGAAATTGACTGTTCGAGATATGCGATGTTTGAAGGTTTCTATGGCTAGAAAACAACTTTCTACATACAAGTAAGGCGATATTTGAAGGCGCTGGAGCCCCAATACTAAGCAGAAAGACAAGATGTGAGGTTCTGCAGAAACTAGGGAAAGTGAAAAGGCAATTAAAAGACCACTTATAACAAAAACTTTTTTAGAAAATAGGGTCGAATGGGCTGAAGAGAACATGAAAACTGATTTCTCCTATGTCATATTTACTGACGAATGCAGAGCCACTCTTGATGGTCCAGATGGATGGGCGTCTGGAAGTGTCCTCCATGTTCGACCTCAACATACACGGCTAAAGCGTCAACAAGATGGTGGAGGTGGCCGGGATAGTAGGTGACACCCTTATTCTTCCATTTGAAGTTGCAGAAGGAGTTAAACTGAATGCAGAAAGGTACTGTCAGTTTCTTGAAGCAAACCTGATTACATGGCTCGATGAGCAGACTTTCGCACGCAGATCCAAATTGGTATTTCAGCAAGATAACGTTCCCTCACGCCGAGCACAGTACACTGCTAACTGGCTTGCGGATGGAGGATTTAAATCAAAAAAGATTATTACCTGGCCATCGAACAGCCCCGATTTAAATCCCATTGAGAATCTCTGGGCAATGATCAAAAGGAAGGTCTATAAAGGTGGTGGGCAGTTTTCGAGCAAAGTAAGCCTGTGGAATGCAGTAACAACAGCAGCAGATTCTATTCCACCATCTGAAATATCAAACCTGATAAAGACTGTTGATAATCGCCTGACAAAAATCATGAAAAATGGAGGTTGCCATGTTCAAAATTATCTTATGTTAACCACTACTAAATACTCATTTCAGTGTTTCTTGAATTGTTTTGGTTATAATTTTTTGGTTATGGACGTTTAATAAAAAATTCCTGTTCACTTGTATTTATTTCCTCTTGATGACATTGTTATTAACTTGTGGCATAACCTGAGGTAACAGTAAAAAGCTCTTAAATAAGCAAATTGTAGGATAAACTTAGCAAATGGTTAAATAATTATTTTACAAGTGCTGTTTATGTTAGCAACATAGCCATACATTTAGTTAATATTGATTTTTCAAAAAAGTTAGACACTTATCTTGAAAAATAAAGTAAAAATTGTATTTGCATAATCAAAGGTAACATACTGTATAATCTTGACGCACCAAAATATTATTATTACTACATTGGTATTGTCCCGCTATTTTTGAAACTAAGACAATCAATAGCGTTCTAAGATGATTTACTCGGCTTAAAGCCGGAACCACAACGTTGTGCTCAGGTGGCAAGAGATGAAGGACAAAAAGAGAAGAAGAGAGAAGAAAAAAGCGCCCGTGCGGTCAGTCTCTTCTGTAGCCCTCCGCACGGGCGAAAGTAAGAGCCCCGCATAAAAAGTTGGTCACCTCGATCGGCGGCCCACTTCACGGGACAGATAGGAAATATAGAGAACCTACCTAACTCTATGCAACTAACCTTAGCAGGAACTGCGGCCAGATGCTGCATCCCCTGCGGAGAAGGTACTCGGGACCCTTGGGTGCGTGATGCCCAATCATATTGTGGCAGGGAAAACGTACCAAAATATACAATGAACGTTATCGTGGGACCATAGATTCCATAAAAGCGCTATAGAAAATGGCTCCTTTTGCGTTAAGATGCAAAAGTGCAAGGATGGAACGGATAGGAAATATCTTAAGTTGGACATATGTTTCGTTCGTTTCACCGATGAGACCCGGGCAATAATTGATGGACCTGAAGGCTGGATTAGTTCGGGGATGAGCGCTACCTAACGTTTAAGACGTCAACAACAGGATAGACGAGTCATGATATGGTCAGGCAACATCGAAGGTAGCCTTGTTGATCATATCAGAGTACTTGAAGGAGTATTTTATGTGAAAACACTCCGTTGCCTGTGTTGTACGTTTCTCTCAAAATTCTATTTGCCCCTTCTTTTTTCCTCGATTTGGATCTCAGGCTTCAACTTTGAATATAATGGTGATAATAATACAAATAGCCAAGGCACCAAGATGCTTTCAAGAGATGGAAATTTGCAGCAACTGTCTCTTTCAAACAATTGCTGCAAATTTTCATCTCCTGAAAGAAACTTGGTGCCTCGGCTACTTGTATTATTATCAACATCAAAGTTGAAGCTTGAGATGCAAATATGTACGTACATAGAAGAAGAAAAAAGGGACAAAAAGAATTTCGGGAAAAACGTAGAACACAGGCAACGGAGTTTTCCCAAATAAAATCAACACGCATGGGCACAGAAAATCGGGATATAAGAGGCAGAACAGAAAAAAGAGCACAATTAGTAGGACTATGGAAATGGAAGGAAGCAAAGAAAGCGCGAGAGACACGTCCTAATGGTCAAGCTAATGTTGAGGTAGCTACTTATGCAAACCCCCATACGTACCTAACATAAGATGGGTATATCTACATAGTTCCTCGGTTACACGATCAATCTCTTTCGCTACTAAGGGACTTCGCGTATATGCATGAACACGCTCCCTCCCACGCTGCCTGAGCTACCTAAGCCATCTCGGCCTCTTTAGGCATCCAAGGTGAAAAGCTGGTCATCTGGCTGTCACCTTCATAACTACTAACAATGTTTGGGTTATCAAGTGATGCGTTTATGCCGATGGACGGCCATTGTAAATTAAAAATAGTCTTTTGGAAAGTGTCATCAGTACTGCAGAAAGCACTTCCGCAACTATTTAATGATATACTTTCTATTAATCCTTATTTTATATGTAACTATATTCTTTAATTACACCTACAAAAAATAATGATTCGGATGTTTTCATTGAAAAGCTAATCCCACCGGCAAGTCAAAATCGAATGATTTTATTAATTTATTCAAATAGTTTTGATTAAGGCCAAACATTTGCCGGCGAAGTTGCCATCACGTATCTGATAAAGAACTTTCGAAAAATTCATCCTCAGAAAGTTGAGAAATCGTTAGTTTAATAGCCAAGTTATTATCGTTGGTTAGTGTATGTGGCCCAGTCAATAAATTTATCACTACGCTTCGGTGATTAAAAACTCAACTTCACGTGTCTGAACAACACGCCCGCGTACAGTAGGCACTACTCATAAAGTATTCGACTGTATGTTCGATTTTCTGAATTACACCCAAAAATTTACTACACTTTTGATTTAATTTTTACAAATGGTACATGATTGGAATAGCTTACTGAATTTTGATATTGAATTGTAAATTATATTTGCCTAAGCAGTAGTAATGAGAGTTGGAAAGCGATGTGACGGCAGCAAAGGCATGGAAAGCAAGTTAGGCGATTGAGCAACTTTTAGCGTCTGAGGACATCGGCTTAACTCTCCGAAATATAAATACTCATGAAGTACAGTGAGCACAGGGACACAAAGCTATAGATAAACAATAAATACATAAATTATGCACAGCATACGAGAAAACGTCAAAGCATACCACAAAATATCAATAAACAAGCAACAAAAATTCAGGTGGTTATAAAATACATAGTATGTAGTAGTATTCTCCTAGTTTAAGCCTCCCTACCCAAAGAGTAGAGTACACTGTGATCGAAAGATAGGAAGAAAGAAGGACTTAAAGAATGTCAAGAGAAACGTAGAAGCCACGCACAAGTAAACGCGCATGGAAACAGCACGTTGGGAAAGAAGTGGAAAAATAGAACAAAGCATCATCAGTAGGAGTATGAAGGTGGAAGGAAGCAAAGTGGGCACAAAAAACCCACATCCCGAGGGCCTAGCTAATGGCAACGGTAACCTATAAAATCCCCCTTAGGTGGGTGCTCCCTATAACATAGGATGGGTGAACCTAACTAAGCTAACCCCATGGCCCATGCTATGCCCCCTGAGGGGGATGGTATAATAAAATATACTGGCACAATAGCACCTCTAGAAATCACGCACGACTGAAACTGAATCAAAAAATACAACCAAGAGCTACTTTCGTGCAACAAGCCCATTTTTCTTTTATGATTTAAGAGCATTTCCTTACGAATGCTGGTGATTGATGCAAGGAACGATATCCCGTTAAACAGGTTCTAATATTCAACTTTTCAAGAGCGAAGTCGCTTACTGAACATCAAGCACAGCAATAAACACAATTGATGATTAAATATCAAAGTAGCATGCTGCAGCTAACCAAACAATGTATTCTAGTGCGTCTATACTCAAAGTAGAAAATCATAACAGCTAATCATAAAACGGTTCAACAGCCTTTTCCCCTCCCCCTCATTTCTCTGAAATGTAAGCTATTTCCAAATTATTCCTATATACTTCATGTGTACAATTAAAACAAGTCTAAAACTAATAATATGACTAAAACAATCCGCATTTACCTTAATCGCAGTCCATATTTTATGAGAGCACACAATCAATAAAGAATGTATAGAATTATAGGCAGCAAGTACAACGTGCAGTCCGCCCGCCAAATATGCAGACCAATCGAGCTCAAACACCCTGAGCCAATTCACGTATCAAGTGTTCACTCATTTTCCCTGGCACTATTGCAAAGTTTTAAAAGCTTTTTGATGACCCTACTGTTGACTGGCTGATGCAATACAGTGTATGGGCAAGGTCTCGCTGTGGGGCGCCACGTGCCATGTGACGTCATGGGCTCGCGACGTCTGTGGTTGGGCCAGAGTCGGCTGCTGGAGGTCTGCAGCTGATCCCCGTGAAGTGAGCGCGTGGATGCTCTTAAGCAGTGGTGTGTAACAACTACTATCAAAAATCCGTGGGTTAAAAAGATCCCTGGACGTGGTTCTTGCTTTAGAAGGAGCAAGGCCTAGCAACTTTTATTTCGATCCAACATTGCACAGTATCTTCGGCAATGAGTATTGTTGTCAAGTTCAAGAGGGCTGGAATTAAGCTTTTGCCCAAGAGGTGAACATTAGAGATTAGCCTCGGCTCCATATTAAAGCGTTTCCACATATAGTAACAGCCTTTGGCCTTTCTGAAAATAGATTATCTATAAGATTAATATCTTCAGAAGCTAAGATAAAAACTCAGCAAGCCACCGTAGACATTTTTGAACATTTGACAACATTTCCATAGAGAAGACAAACGATTCTCGTAATCGTGCGAGATAAGTGCCGTTTTTATTCATAGAGCATACAATATCTTAAATGTTCCTCCAGTATAGCCGATATACCGTACTTCTTGAGGGTTGAACCAATCAAATCTTACATACCTAATTCCCATTTCTAAAAGAGTGACTGAGACATTAAGACAAAAATTTAACCACTAGCTACACAAAACTAACATATGACACTCGGAAGAGGCTACCGATGTAATAACAATAAAAAAATGATCTTTCTTTCTATCCAACCTAATACAAGAGATAAAAAACCGGTTTAATATTACAATATGGCATACTGTCAAGCTGAAACAAATGAGAACACGTGGTCTTTCAGCGATAATACATCACATGAGTAAACTAAAAGTAGCTAAATGACTCATAACTTTCAACGAAGACCCTGAACTTGTACAATTTAGTATAATTTTCATGTGTCTTGACCTCTACCATTATTGCATGGTTAGCTCTCTCATCAACTTCTTTGAAGACAGCGATGAATTCAGCACAGAAATATAGAAATGAGGCACAACTTCGGTGAAAACTCCAACTTTCCACCTGAATAGTAAATACTGGAGTTAGTGTGCACTGTGCAGGTATGACAGTGGTACGAAGCATATAGGCAGCCCATGATGAGGAATAGGCGCATGGGTAGTGAGCATGAGATATAAAAGTCTCACAACGCGAGATGCCGTTGTACATGACCCAAATTCAAGAATATTTCTCAGCACCCCGAATGCTGAACATAAAAGCAGGTCTATTACACACAAAGTACAAGTCACACAGAGCAGTTACTGGCCTCCGCCAGTAAAGCATGTAAGATTAGGGGGAAAAAAAATTGGAGCACCACGGTAAACTCTCTGAAATAGGTTTCACCAGTCAAGTATATCAATTTACGTCTTTTTTATTTGCTTGTTAGTGATTTGGGTCACATTTTATCAACAATGAACAGAAAGAATTAGAGAGTACGGCTTCACAAGATAGCGCACAGCGGCTGGTGCGCGCGTCGCTGCAACGCTTCATTACATATTTCATTTACTGGAGAAAAACTCAAAGAAAATAGAGCAGGTCCCTTATTTTATAATATGTAGCGTTAGGACTGGGTGCGGAGTATCTAACGAAGTTGTCTGACAGCAGATAACAAAGGCACAACAGTTCTATCCATCCACTTTAAAATCTAAGCATTCCAAAAGCTATAAAATGAAGGTGCTCACAGCAGCGGTGCTAACTGAACATTGCATTCTTCTCCTTCTAAATATGCGAAGCTTGGACAATTATCAATTCTGCTCACATCATCTAAGTCTTGACCTTACACTGCACAGCTTATTAAGTTTACTCTCGTTGCTGTTTTATTTAATTAAACCTCAAAGACGCTCTCTAATTAAACGACACCACAGTACCACAAAGCTAGCACTCCAACTAGTAGCAAGGTTGGATATAGGGATATAGTGAATCAAAAATAGTAATATAAAATAACTACCTGTATCATAACAATAAATATAATAAATAATTTGCATGTAGAGCTCACAACATAAAAAAATATGAGATCTGCTAGCTAATGCACTTAGTGAGTATAGGGGGAATGTAACACTGAGGTACAGCAAACTCTCTCTGGTCTGCGCATCATTAACAGTCTAAGGCCCCGTTCGCACATGTACCACTCCACACAACACGTGTTGACAGGTTGTTCGCACATGTACCTACCACGCCACACCACACGCTAGTGCTTCCTTTTTAAATCCAGCTTTATTCTGTATTTCTGTTGTTCAAACGCTCACACAAAAATCCAATGTCATTTGAATAAACTTATCTTTGTCATATTACTAACTAACAGCACAGCTAATTAGGTGCGCGGTACAGTTGAATAAAAAATTAAGTCCTGCACATCTTTATTTTGAAATAAAACCAATCAGGAATTGTCAGATGCCTCCATTCAGCACTCAAAATCTGTTGTTAATATTATACATTCAATAGCAACAATAGAAATTATCTGATCAGTTTATTAATGTAATAGAGTGCTCGCGAGGTCAAAATATGACAGTGAAGAATTTGTGAAGACCCTTCTTTGTTGATCATAACTTTCTTATTAACTTCCTTCTGTAGGATGCAATGCAACTACCAACTTAATTGCAAACTTACAGATGAGCGCGCTAGGCTGGACAACACTAAGCTTCCCTTCAGTAATACGCTGAAGTGCAACGTTTTTTTTTTTCGCAGTCGATATTGTTCGTAATAAATAAGGAATAAAAGGTATATTTTTAAGGCATAAAGGGGCCTGCGCTGTAAGAATGACAGCGAAGAATTTGTGATGACCTTCTTCATTGATCATACTTTCGTTATTACAACTACTGACCTAGCACCCTGAGATGAGCGTTCACGGCTTCACAGCTCTCAATATCGAAACTTTTTTTTTTCTCTCTGACATAGAGAAAATTCATTGCTTTTTGCAGGCTGATCAGCAACGCCCAAAGCTTCGATTCGGTAGGTACTTTGGATACGGTAGGATATCCTATATTTATAGGTCCAATGGGTTTTGCTTAGCGAAAACTATTTCATCGACCATTGAATTAAAGTTTGAAGAATAACGAACGAAATTATCTGTGGGAAGAAACTAAGAATCAAGATGTATGGGAGCACTAATGGAATCTTCAGATATCTTCAGTACTGCGATTTCATCTTCGGTAATGCAAGAAGTGCTTGCAAACATAAGGTCGCCCGATACTGCGCCATAGATTCAATGTATAGAGAAGGAAATATGTACTCGTACGAATCAGACTAAGCCTGCGATATCTTCATTGTTTGAATTTCAACTGTCCCTTATTAAGATAAGTTTGCCATCATCATCATCAATCTCATCAATCTTCTACCAATCAATTTTCAATGACGATTGACAAGATGACTACAGCCTTCAACCTGGGCTAATTTCCGCCTATCTGTTTTGTTAATGCGAGACAGAAAATGGATAAATAGATAAACAGACAGATAAATACATATCGGTCTTTATTATACTCTATTGTAAATAAGAAAATATAATGCCGAGTCAGACCTCTGTCTTGTGGCACCGTATTGAGCCTTGTTCCTGCGTGTGTCATATCTTGTCTACAAGCAAACGTGTAGAGCGGTGTTGCGTGGTGTGTTACATGTGCGAACGGGGCGTTAGGAGAGTTCACACGCCCATCTTTTACTCTATATACGTATTGCTTAGCGTCCGAATGTCCTACTGCCTCTTTGTACACACATCTCTGCCTCTTTTAGCAGATGTACTACAATGTTTGTCGTACGTCAGCGGGCACAGCAGCGTTAACAGAAAAGTTTCGGATATTGCTTCAAATTTAGAGTGAAATATTGTAGAACTCAGAGCTGTTCACTTTGCTACTGCTAAAATGGACACAGAAACGCATTATACAACGGAGTCGTACGTCCAGGAAGAATTAGATTGTCGTCTGACTCCACTACAACTCTGTAACGTCACTCCTGAATAGCAAGGTCATTGTGAGCCACAAGTGGAGCAGCGAGCGGTAGGTGGCACGTTATATAAGTGCACCACAAAATTGGCTTAAGAGAAGCAATGTCATAGCAAGTGGTGGGTGCAGTAGAAATTGAAGAGCTTCATCACTCATGCGTTTAAGGTGTGGACGCAATAACATTAAGAACAACTGAACCGAACATATTCTGATCACTAAGCACCGAGAGCAAAACAAACTGCAATAATTGTAAGTGGAGCTGAAGTGAGCACATAACTAGACTACAACCAATAGCATCTGACTGCAGTGCTGTGCAAGCTGAGACGCAGGCGCAATGGGCGGCAGTTCGTTAACTATAAATGATTAGCTTAGATTATACGTCAGTTTACGCTTCCCTAGATACTACGCGGAGTATCGAGGGAAGACACATACAGAGTGCGCCTGACTCGGATTCGGCTAAAAAATTTGTTTTGGTACCTCAACATATATGATGAACACGAGCAAAATATTTTGTCAAATTCCAGATAGTTTTTGTGCTGTGGCTCTTCAAAATAGAGTGGTATATATACCCCATTATTGACCATCGCGAATCATGCATGTTTAAGAACAGCCATATGTATTTGGATGCTAATATCTGGGGAACGAAATGAGTTGTGAGCTTTAACAGTAGTGTAATACGGAATTAGCACCCAGGCTTTCAGGATCAGCCCTCATAAAAATTCTATCTCCACTAGTTTTTCTATGTATATGCTTCCAAATTAGTGGTTTTGGTTCGTGCAAAAAGAAATGTTCAATTTTTAGGTTGCAACTGTCATGCTACAATAAAACACAACTGTTTATTAGGGCCACATTCCTTCTATTTAGGCACATGACTATCTGTAGATAGTTTTTGGTTAGTACTGAAATTAAAATTTTGGAGTAAAGGAGCTGCAAAACAGGCTCAGACTGAAAAAACGCAATTTTAGACTAAATTTTAACAGTCAAATTCATAGCGTAGTCATTTACCTAGGACAGCCTTTTTTTCTCCTACATAATTGTACACACATGCTTATCGTTTGGTCTCAAAATCAGATTGTGCTCTCACCTCTTTCATATGAACATAATTTTATGAAATTAGGCGATTTTTATCCTCACGAGAGCTAGCTTGTTAACTACTTTTTTGTCAGAAATGCAGAAACTGTGAGGTATTTCTGTTCTGAATAAATAGATTTGATGGAATCCACAATTAAGTTAGCTTATCCCAATCCTTGTATAATAAAACGCTTTGGGTACTCATTTATTTTGTGTCCGCATCTTAGGCAGAAAATAGGCCAGGATGTAGATTTTGTGATTAAGTCGCCTTTTCATGAAGATTGATGGCCAGGCTGCAGAAGACGGCGAAATTGGGAACCTTTCCCTTTATCTGAATGCACTTCTTGCTTGACACACTTCTTGAAATCGGAACAATATGTATATATGCAGCTCCTGTAGTCCGATTTTATATTATTATAACTGTTTTCTCTCAGGTCACGACGTATAAGTTTGACAAATGATCAACAGCGCACCACGATGCGTCAGGCAGTAAACAATTATCATATTTCATGGGTAGTAGAAAATTATATCTTCCAGCTTACTGCCTTTCTCTGAGGAAGCAGATTTTGCTCGCAGCACCAGTCATACAGTTGAGGAGCAGTAACGATGTGTCCGACTGTAGTTGCTTGAAAGCTTGCTCGTTCAACCAAGCGTCTGACCTTTCCGCCACTGCCATCGCACAGACTCTTACCATGCGATGTTGCAAATAATTCCTTTCTGCATAAAGGCCATAGTGTTTGTGATGAATGCAGAGGTTTTAAAAATTTTTATAGTTTTCATAAGGGCTCGCTGCTCCGCTGTTGAAGTAAAAGAGTTTTCTGATGAATGGAAATTCCTGTTTGATGTATACCACCACAGGGGTAATGAAGGCATGGACAGTTGTGATATCATGATTAAGACAATCTGATAGCTCACAGATTGGGAGTGCTGAAGTGTCCCTGTTGATTTGTAATAGATTACAAAAGAGTAAAGTGTTGCTTAAAGAACGTTGATCCAGTGGAAACTTTTTATTTCATAATGCACCACAGAACTATAGCTCTCAGTAAAATCTAATATTACAAGTGACTCATCCTCAGAAAGAGTTTCCTTGAGTTCACTGAGAGGAGTCAGAGATGAAAACTGTGAGGTCTTAGTCTACTTCATGAAACATTCTAAGACTGGACTTCTCTCATGTTGGGTTCCATTTCAGAACATCATATGCATCGTGTCTGCACCAGAGCTTCAGGGGCAGAGCGCTAAGTTTTATAAGCTTGCTGACCATGGCACTGGATCAGTTCAGAAGAAGCTGCCTTCATTTGGGCTAGTAACACGATTTTATGTACGTTTTTTTATAAACTCACTCACTTAATTGTGGATACCATCAAATCTCTTGTGTTTAGAGTAGAAATATCTCACATTGTCTGAATTTACGACAAAAAGTGAAGTTTGAATGAAGAAAACTTCAGGACAGAGTACGCACCACGATGGAAGAGATTGTTTAGAGAAGCTGTATGCATCTGCTTCGAGTGGACTTCAACGTATAGTCAAAGAAAGACCGGACCGGATCGGAATCATCAGATATACTGTTCCAGTCCCACCATCAACAACTTGAAATATTTTCTGCTTATCAGTTTTCTACAGTATGAAGCTGGGCAGGATCACCACAGTCTTCAAGCAGATGAATACACTGATGCCTCTCATGCATCTATTTTTTGCCTATCTATTACGTTAAGAGCGTGACACCGAACATATAAACTAGTGCGCCCTCGCTGCCATATAATGACAGCGAATAATTTGTGTTGATCTTTCTTCATTAACCATGTTTTCCTTCATACAATTGCCAACTTTATAGATCATCCAGATGAGGGTTTACGGCATCCTAATTGCCAAATTACTGAGCATCAAGACTCTTATTTTCTGACATGAAAATAATTCATTACTTTTACAGTCAGTTCAGCAACACTGAAAAGAATTTATTCGATTTGGTATCATAGATATATACCCTAGTGTGTCACATTTGTCCGATTGTTTTTTGGTTATTGAAAAATGTTTCGTCGACAATTGCATCAAAGTTGAAAGAAAAGCTGATGCAATGAAATCATTTGTGTGAAGAAACCAAGAATCAAGATGCATGAGAGTGCTCATGGAAGCTTCAGATATATTTAGTGCTGCGATTTCAACTTCGGCAATGCAAGAAGTGCAGTTAGACTTGAGGCCGCCCGATACTTTGCCTTAGATTCGATGTATGGAGTAGGTAATATTCGCACGAAACAGACTAAGCCTGCGATATCTTCATTTTTTAATTTCAACTGTCCCTAATTAAGATACGTTTGCCATCTTCTGCAACCCGGCCTAGTTTCTATCTATCAGTTTTCAATGGAGCTTGAGAGGACGACCAGAGCCTCCAACCTGGCCTAATTTCCGATTTTTTGTTAAAGCGTGACAGAAAATGTATAAACAAACAGATAAATACACATCGGCCTTTACTATATCGTAGATAAATGTATAAACAGACGACAGTCAGTCTTAGTGTTAGAAGATGATAGTTGCAACCAGAAAATTTTTCATTTTCACACATAACAGAACCACAAATTTGCAGGCATATCCCTAAAAAACTAGAGGAGATAGAACTTTTCTGAGGGCAGATCCTGAAAACCTGAGTGCCAATTATTCACTTTACCACTTTTCAAAATCACAACTTATTTCGTTCCCAAGATATTGCATCTATATATGACATGAGCGATTCACGATGGTCAAAAATGGGGTAGCTATATCACCCTAATTTGAAGAACCACAGCACTAAAACCCTTTAGAATTTTGATAAAATATTTTGCATATGATCAGGATATATGTTAAAGGTACCAGCACAATATTTTTGGGCTAAATCGTAGTCGGTCACCCTGGGAAATTTTCAGACTTTGAGTTCATATGGAATGACCAAACAGTATGTCGGTAGAAATGAGGAATTTATGCATGAGAGTGCTCTCTCACTGGTTCAAAATCCATAGGAACAACAAATAGGATTAAGAGTAGCTATATAACAGCGATCCTAAATTTTGTATAGGTAGTATATATTCGGTTTAGAAGTTGAGTCGAAATATTATCTTGGCCAGGGGCATTATTGCTAATAGAAAATAAGGCGCGAGCATCTCTAGCCCTACACGGCTCAGCCGAACGAATTCCCTCAGCCATGCGGCACAGGGAAAGGGATGAAAAAGAGAGAAGAAACACCCGTGCGGAACGTCCCTTCCGTAGCCCCTCAAATGGGATCAGATAAAGAGTCCCACGGGATGGGTTACTTACACATGACGCGATTATTGCTCCGTGGAAACATGCGATATCATCATGTGGCCTGGCTAATGCGGTATTTGTTGTGAGAGCGGAAAGTTACCGTCACACAGCACCCAACTGCAAAAATTCGAAATATCAAGAGTGAAGTACACAGTCATATTCTGAAAATATCTTACGTCATGTAGCTACTAGCTAAATTCATGTCCACAACACTTAAATTACTAATACACATTTCGCTGACAAGTTGTATTATGTCAGCAGCACAAGAAGGACAGAGTGTAACAAGAGCACGTCATAAATCACAAAAACACGAACGTTGCGGTAATTACTGCACAGTCACTTAGAGTAGGCAAGGC
>LQNS02276867.1:8427215-8452832 GCA_001587735.2 Parhyale hawaiensis
ACACCTAGAATCTCCAATGAGCTAGACTCCTGAAGCAAAGTGTCACCAATCTCTAGTTGGGGATGTTGCGGTAAAAGTGTCCGAGACCGACTGACGATCATCGATTTGGTCTTACTGGCATTTTTGCCATCAACTGCAACCTGATCTATTTTCTACTACCAATTGGCTATCAATGAAGCTAGACAAGATGACCGCAGCCTCCAAAGCGGGCTAATTTTCGCCAATGTGTTTAGTTAAAGTGTGAAAGAAAACTTACAATAAACAATGATGTGTATTTATCTATTTGTTTATTTATCGGTTTATCTGTTTATTTATTATCCATTTTCTGTAACGTTTTAACAAACGGATCCATGACCAATTAGCCATCCTGTCAAGCTTCATTGAAAACTGATAGGTAGAAAACCGGCCAAGTTGCAGATGATGGAAAAATATCATAACCAGCGACAGTAGGAATTCAAACAATGAAGATATCAAAGACTTAGTCAGATTCGAAGGAGCATTACCTTCTCCATACTGTATATCGAATCTATGGCAAAGTATTGGGCGACCTTATGTCTGAATGCACTTCTTGCATTGCCGAAGATGAAATCGCAGCACTGAAGTTATCAGAAGTTTTCATTAGCATTCTCATGCATCTTGACTCTTAGTTTCTTCCCATAGATAATTTTGTAGCATCACTTATTCTTCTAACTTGAAATCAACGGTCGACAAAACTTTCGCTGAGTAAAATCATCGGACCTACCAATAAGATATCTCACAGTATCAGTGATACCAAATTGAAATCGAAACTGTTACCTTGAGCGTTGCCGAGCGATCTGCAGGAAAAAAAAGAAATGAATTTTCTCCATGTCAGAGGGAGAAAAAAAAAAATCAATGCTCAGCGGTAGTGAAGCCGTCAGTGCTCATCTGCACGTATTTTTAGGTTAGCAATTGCATGATCAATGAAGAAGGTCATCACAAGTTCTCCGCTGAAATTATTGACAGCGCGGGTCCTCTAGTGGATAATAATAGAAAAATACACTAAAACCAAGAACGCCGAACCTAATTTCTTCCTATCTATTTCGTTAAGAGCGTGACACGAAACATACAAATATATAAACAAATAAACACACGATGATTATTACATAGTTTGATTACATATATACAATTGCAGTGGAGACAGGTGGAGGCTTCCACAGTATAAGAGGCAAATTCAGGGCAGGTACGGCACTCTGATTGAACTTCTTTGAATTGAAATCTCATTTTCACTTCACATTAAATTCCTACTGCTCTTTACAAAACATATTTTAAGATAACGCCGGATTGCTAGGCTTAATCTATCCAACTTTCCGAGCCTGACTGGCCAGCTACACCCATACCACAACACAATACATACTGTAATTACATAAGGTAGGCCTCAGCTATATGTAGTTTGAACAAAAACTGTTATGCTTTCCCTTGTCTCAAGACCATAACATTAATGATATCTTTGGCTAGGATGCACAGCTGAACTAACGAAAGTCGGAACTTCCACCCCCAAATATTTCCACTGGTCGATGTGACGTCAAGTGGTCACGACTAAGTTTCATTATAGTCCAGGTGAGTCCTCCCGTTACACTCTCTGCTGCCTGGTCTTGGCACTCGGACTCAGAAGGACAGCGCGCCCGCGGTTGGCTTTGGCCGCCTCTACAAGCCACCTAATCACCCGGCGCATTGTTTTCCCCAAGGGCTGGGATAGGCTGGCGGTCGCAACCAGTCGTTCTCTCCGAAGACGAGGCAAGCAAGCCAGCGCCGAGAACAGGAAACACCAGCCCATCCTGCTGTCCACGCACCGCATCACACATTATTAGCATCATTCATAAATAGGTTATGACACTTAGTCCAGCATAAATAAAATGTTCTAAGAAAGGAGAAGAAGGAAGAGATATATAATACGTCAAGAAAAACGTGGAACCCACGCACAACAGCATTCCCAAACAGGATCAACGCACACGGGTACATTAAGTCGAAAACGAAGAGGAAAACCAAAGAACAGCATCATCAGTATGAGTATAAGACTGAAATTAAGCCAAGTGGGCACGGAGATGTCCCACAGGCTTGATTATTATTACACTTATGAGGCTTGGATCTGTGGCGTAGACACAGCTGTAAGTTCACAAATTTCTCTTCTGCTCTCGCTGTGTAAATCACGTAGTACGTCACGGAAACATGCACAATAATGGCAAAGTACAGGATAGTATGGATGCTACGGTACCTCCATATGAGGATATAGGTAAGTACCGAATATGCTTTGAAAGATCACACAATTAAAGTTGGCACGGGAGTTGACGGCACTGCCTTCACAGCTTGTCATTTGTAACATCGAGACAAGAATAAAAAACTTACCACAAAGGCCACAACAGTTACAGTAAACACAGCCGCACACAAGCGCGAGTTGGTCACCCAGAGTAAGCAGGTGCGCCGCTATAGTTTCTCCCACGAGCGCAACGAGTCCAGGATTTTGACCAGCATCGGGTTGCCGCCGAGCTTTTCAATCTCCTGCTTAGCCTGGTGGTCAAGTTGCTGAAGCTTGTTGCGAGTGTACGCCAGGGAGCCGTATTTCTCCAGCAACGACACACAGTAGCGCTTAACTTCTACGTCTTTCGGTCGCTGCCGAATGATATCTGCACACAGTAATATGTCCATTACCATAGAAGCTATAGCATACTTGCTAATTTCTGAAGCATGCTGTGTAGGTATTTTCCGTGAACGTATCATTATAACTTCAGTGAACGTCCAGTATACAAGTACAAGGATGGTGGTGTATCTTAATGGGTCGTTGTCTTTCGGGAGCACCTACATTTAAGAATAAAATTATCAAGACCTGTAATAGTGTACTAGTTTTTACTTTTCCCAAGAAATTATCAGCCTGGCAACCGTACTGCAGGTGTGCAACAACCAGGTAGAAGTCGGAAAAAGAGAACAGGTAGCATTAGGATGCCACTGAGCTGGTGGGGGACAGTATGACAGGGTAAAAATTTCTCTCTTGTAGAGCTGATTTTTACCCTCCCTTAATTGCTATACTATATGCGTAAATGCTGTATTCAGCACACTTATTTATCACCGTAATTAAAGTTGCTGGAAGATTGTTCCTAAAAAGTGAGGGTTCCAATAGTACCCATCCTAGCTGTAGGCTACCGGTTGCTTTGCAGCCGCCTGAAGTGTCTATAGCTTCCGCGCGGTGACGGGAGATCTCAGTTAGGCAGCGGATGCTGTGGAAGACGGAGGTGTTAGCTTCGGTGCGTGAGAGAAGTTGTTCTGTCTATCTTGGCTGCAAGTGCAGGTGAACGGTAAAATTTAACGTGAAGTGGCTATTCATGTACCTCTATGTATCTTGCACTTATTCCCTTGCCTATTAAGTATGTCTGTCGGACGCCTGCCCTTGGTCATTCATTTTCTTCTTTAGTCCTCCGCTGATTAAGTTATTTACCAAGGAATCATTAACCCTGTGTTTTACATGTATACCTTGTCGGTTGTTGTGAGATGGGTAGCGTTTCCGCATTAATTTAATAGGCTTTTAATGTCGTCTAATTACTTACTCTTCTTCTACCTTAACTAAGCGTGAGGACTAATTACTAATCCTTTTCCTTTTTTCCTTATTACCCAATTCGTTGAGGCCAATCTTCTCAACACTTAGAGACGCACGATTTCGAAGGCAACTATGGTTGCCATCATGCCAAAATGCTTTCCCATCCTATACGAGTGGCTCAGTGCTATGAATGAATAAATTACGTGCCATATTGTAGGGTAAATTACGACATTAGAAAGCAGAGTTAAATTGCATAACTATTTTTTTCGCAGTGCAAGCGGTTTACCCAGTGGCTGTTGGTTAGCCGTAGCAGCGAGAGGTGGTCAACCATTCCTTCAGCCATTGGAGGCAGTCCGCTGGCTGTCAGCCATTTTGTGTCGCTCCTTCTGCTTTCGGCTACCACTGCCTGCTCGCTCCATTTTTCTGACCCCTTTTCTTTTATAGAAGGTGCGAATACTAGCTTACAAATATAAATTTCCTCTAAAGTTCCAATAGAAATTACGCTGTACTTAAGCCTTATGCATTGAAATCAATTCAACTATTTTTACATAGATCATTGTGTATTAATCTGAATAAAATAAATAATTAAATTACAATTAAATTAATTTGAAATTGAGTGAAGAATAATGAATTTCCGTTAATTGTTTCATCCGTTCAGCTAGTTAACTTCTTTGCATATTCGAAAATAAATCGTGAAATTTTAAGTTTCAGCTCCCAGTGACGATTTTGACTGGTCGTAGTTCGCTGATCCAGTCTCTTGCCCATGAGACGGGCTAGTACTATATCTTCACTACAACGAAGGTTCCCTGGCAGTTTACGGGGAAGCTGCTGACCTAGTCTTTTTCCCGTGGGACTTATTCATCTCTTCTTTCGCTTCTTTGGACTATGATTATTTATTAGATTTGCTTATTATGCCGTAGATGTAACTAATTAAAAATTCAAGAATTATATAGTCGCTGCGACCAACCATAGTCGAACGGCATTATTTCATTATACTGGCAGCCCTCGCTGGCTGTTATTTCTTTTTCCATCTCTCACATAATTTTCATTTTTTGAATAATCTAGTACTTTATTTCTAGTTCGGCTCTTGTGTCGTTTGAACATAGTACTTTTAGAACTAGAATTGTTATTTCTAGTACGGTCGAAGGCTTCGAAGCTCATGCCGTTGAAACCCAGCTGTCACTTAGTACAATTTCGTGTATTGCTGTTTGATACGTTCGTACTGAATCTTGTACTATTTGTACAAGCGAGTGTGTCAGTACGTTTGTATTCTTATGCGGTAAGCGGATCGCGCTGCCTGCAAGCAGTTCTCTCGCATAAACATTTTTGTCAAGACAAATTAACATAGTTAACTGATTAAAAACGTCATGCTATCTTGCCGTCTACTGTTAAAATTCAATTCAATAAACTTTTGCATTGATAAAAGTCTTAAAATCTCGTTAAAGATTAGAAATTATTGTTCTTAGAATTTTTCGATTCTAACCTTTTTAGTTCGCTAAAATTGTTTGTTGCTTTACTACTTACTGATTTAATTAGAAACTAGCTGAATCTTTATTGTAAGAAGTCGTCTCTTAGTAAATGAAATACAGCGATTGTTCAGAAGTCTATATTTAAACACCTTAAAGCTTGTGTGGATTTTGCGCTCGAAATCTTTACAAAAACACGGTCGGGCAGTGAGTTACAGCGTCTATGAATGAGTGCAAGGTTCTGCGAGGTACAGGGGTGAAGAACATACGACAGGTGGTTTAAGTTGAGGGAGCAAAAATGGAGGAGGGAATGCTAGTTCTTCATGGTGGAGGAAACAGTTTGATAGCCATGGGAGCTGAAAAAACTGTCAAAGAAATTGTAGAGTGTGTGAAGGATGTGAGGCAAAATGGATGCATTGATGTGGCAGTAGTAGCTCTTATGAAAAGGTTAAGTGAGCATCAAGGGAATGAGAGTGAACAGCAGACTGCAACCAGAAGGTTGGGTGAAGAGCTTGTGAAACTCAAGATAATGGCACTCCGCAGGGGGAAAACAGTGAGTTTTGTTGATATCAGCACATCACTTAATAGAACATGTATGCATTGGATGGGGGTGCATCTGATCGATTGGGAGGTTGAAGTAGTCCAGAGAAGGGTAGAGCAGGTAGCTAAGGCAGGTCAGTTTAGGTATAGGATGGGGTGATGAGCAGCGCTGAAGTAGTGCCGTGGCAAATAGTAAATTGCGCATACGTTGTATGAATGCAAGAGGATGGGGACTTGGAAAGCTTGAGGATGTGGGTAAAGAGATGAAAGTGCATGAAATGGATGTGGTGGGAATCACAGACACTCATCTCCGCGCGGATGCCAGAGTGAGCAATGAAGAGTATGACCATGTGTGTAAGGGAATGAATCTACAAACTATCAAGGGTGGAGGTGTGGCCCTCATGGTTCGAAAGAATGCTGGTCTAGAAGTATGAGTGAGGATGTGCTTGTGGTGAAAATTGAATAAAGGAGTGAGTCTGAGAATACAGTATATTGAAGAAAGAGTGTTTACTGATTGTGGTGTGCTACATGACAATAGAAGGGAATAGGGCAGCCATCGAGAACAGAAGCAAGTATGCATGCAAAGAATGGTGAGAGAACACTAAAGTGAGCCTGTAATGGTTATGGGAGACATGAATAGACATACAGTATAGGTATTCTAGGGGCAGCAACAAATGGCATTGGTGATTTTTTGAATGAGTTTGCATATGAACAGGGTTTGGAAAATCTAAAAGTGACATTACCTCAGGGGGCTGTAACATGGTCAGCAAGGAATACACAGTCAGCCTTGGTCTATGTTATTATTAATAATAAAACTTCACGCACGGGACACCACGGACAGGCAGCACGACCGAAATGAAGCATATTGCAACACCGGGAAGCCCGAAGCGCTGCTAAAGGAGACCCGACAAAAAGCCATTAAAGCCACTTAAGCGCCTGCAGACCAACACGCCCGAAAGCCGATGCAGGGCAAGAATTCCAAATCCCAACAGACCAGGGTATGAAAGCACCGGTCGAACTGATTAGTTCGACATCTAACATCCTCCAACGTGAAAGTGTGCGCACAGACCGCAGGACGTGCTTCTCTCCTAAACACATTAAGTGCAGCGACAGACGAATACAACCAATGCCTCTCATTATTGTACACCTCATAAAACATACATAGCTCAGCTACTCTTCTCCTGTGGGACAGGTTCACTAGATCATTATCAGCACACAGCTTGCTTGCTGAACTAACAAGTCGGTCCAACAGACGTATCAGCAGCTGAAGCCCAGACCGGTGAGCAATACTCCAACACAGGTAGCAAAAAAGCATAAAAGCATCTGCGGACAACCTCACTGTCATCAAACACAGAATTCACCTTACGCCAAAGCCCAATCTTAGTGGAAGCACGTGACACCAATGGCCTAATATGCGGCTCAAAGGTAAGCGGTTCATCAAAAACAACACCAAGAATCTCCAAGGAGCCAGACTCCTGAAGCAAGGTGTTGGCTATCTCCAGATGTGGATGCTGCAGTACAAGGGTCCGACATCGACTGATAATCATCGACTTGGTTTTATTGGCATTCAACTTCATACTCGAGGCCGAACACCAAGGTCTAATGCGGGATAAATCCCTATTTAGAGACTGGACGACAGCATTACGCATGCGTGGTGTAGATATCACTGCTATCAAAGTGGAATAACCGGCATAGTTGATCATTGTGTTTTCCAGCGAAGAGCTCGAAGTGGGTAGATGAGGAAAGAAAGTTTGATATTGAGACGGACCACAATATGCTTATGGTAGAGTATGACAGCTGCAGAGTAGAAAAGCAGCAAGAAAAGAAAAAGACTAGGCGATGGAGAGTGAGGGATGCGGACTACGAGACATTTCAGTGTGAGCAGGAGGACATTGACTGTGATGGTGATGGAATTGATGAGAATGAGATGTGTGTGCGACAGGTGACAGAGGCAGCAATGAGGACGACTGGATATATGAGAGGAGGCAGGGGTGGAAGGAATAAGAACTGGTTTACTACAGAAGTGAGTGAAGTTAGAAAAGCACGGAAAAGAAGAAACAGAGAGTGTAGACGATTGAGGAAGGTGTGAGAACAAAGCATTGAGGCTGAGCAAGCATATCAGGCCGCCTGGGATGCCTACGTACAGCAACAACGACAGACAAAAAAAGTGACTCAGGGCTACATGGTGCGTTATAAAAGAAAGCGAGTGAGATAGTTGATACGAAACGGTGAACAAGGGGGGGGGGGAGACAAGAGTAGTACCATATTCTAAGGGGTGGCAGTATCACAAATCACGAAGAGGTAGAGGGGTTACTGATAGGAGGAGAGTATGTGACAGACAGGGAAAGGATGAAACTGGTTACAAGAGAGTACTGGGAAAACATAGAGGGGGATGAATGAGGAAGTGCATATCCAGCAAAACTGTGTGAGTCTTGAGAGTTGAGAGTGTCGATATGAGTGAGATGGATGTGCCAATAACAAGGGTAGAGGTTAGCAGAGTTGAATGTCTGAAAAATGGTAAAGTTGCTGGCTTAGATAGGATACCATATGAATGGCGGTCAGAAGATGATAGGGATATTGACAAAGTTATTCAATGCAGCACTAGAAAATGAATGTGTTCCGAAGAAATGGAATGAGTGCAAAGTTACCCTGCTGCACAAAGGGCGACACAAGAGTAAGAAAGAACTGAAGAATTACCGGCCCACTGCCTTAGCAGACACTGTTGGAAAAATCTGTGCTATCTCGAATGACCGACTGAGTTAGTGTGTTGAGCGAGCGGGAGTGCTGGGTGAGGAACAGAAAGGTTTTAGGAGTGATAGAAGAGAAGATGATAAGTATGTTGTGTGTGAAGTCATTGGACGAATAAAGAAAGAGGGTCGACAAGTGTACTAGGCTTTTCTGGATATTGAGAAAGCGTATGAGAGAGTGAATAGAGAACTGTTGTGTGGGATCATACAACATGTAGGACTAAGCACTAAGGTATATTATTAAGCGTATGTACGTGAATACGAGGGTATAATACAAGCTAGGGGACATAGAGACAGACTGGGTAAAAAGCAAGAGGGGTGTGCGCCAGGGATGCATTGTCACCAACTCTGTTGAGCATCTATACTGAGGAATTGACTGCTAAGTCGAGTAGAGTACGTTGTGTTGAAAACCCCACGTGATAATGCTCACCTGGGCAGGACCTGTGGCATAAAGCGAATTATGGACCTATTGTGCAAGCCCTGTCAGAGGTTTGTTTGGGAGAGGAAATGCAGAGGCTATCAATTCAGGAGTGTTACAGATTGTTTCTTGGTGTGGTGTGTACGCTGGTGGACTTCTATATCCCAGTGAGCAGGGTTAAGAGAGATGCCCCGTGGAAAGTATATACAACCACCGCGGAGGCTTAAGAGAGAGCGTGCACAGGCGTGGATAGACTACAAGCAGATTCGGGTCTTTCATGGTACAAGAAGCAGGGAAGTAGCTGATGCATCCAAGAGATTTGCTTTACGGAATGTTGAATATAGGAATTTTGTCATCACGAGCAGGTCACAGTATGAGGAGAGCTTAGCTAGGCAGTTGAGTGTAAAGCCCAAACTCTTCCATGGGTATATCCGGAGAATGAAGAGAAGAGGACTACGGGCGGGCCCGCTGCAGTCTCCTGGAGGTTTGGTTGAGGCTTCAGGAGACATGACTGAACTTTTAGCAGATAATTTTGTTTCTGTGTTTGTTCAAGATGTACCTAAAACCCTGCCCCATATCATATCAGTTGCATGATGAAAGGATGGAACTTTCCCAGATAGATGAGGAGCGTGTTCACAGGGTGCTGTTGGCTCTTGATTCGGGGTCTTGTCTGATGGGATCCATCCCCATTTCTTGCGGGTTTGTGCCAACCAATTGATTGTACCACTGACTATTCTGTTCAGGAAAGCCATATTTTCAGGTGTGCTTCTCCTGGAGTCCAGGATTGTACCTCTATGGTGGTTCTAGGTATCAGCCACGGAATTATCAACCGGTGAGTCTGACCTCAGCTTGCTGTAAAGTGTTGGAAAGGATTGTGGTCTGTGAGTTGGAGCGCTATTCTGAGACCAACGGTATTCTTTCTCCTCATCAATTAGGATTTAGGCATTTGAGGTCTGCTGAGGATCAACTGTTGTCTAGGTAGGTATTGTGGCGTTTCTGATCTTGTGGATAAGGGTTTTGTGGTTGATGTTGTTTTTCTGGATTTTGCAAAGGCTTTTGATACCGTGTCCCATGCAGTGTTGGTGGGGAAGCTCCGGTTGTTGGGTGTGCATCCTGTTATATTCAGCTGGATGGAGGGACACCTGACGGGGCGTATCATTCATGTGTGTGTAGATGGAGATGACAGTCGTGAAAGGGAAGTCGTGAGTGGTGTCCCCCAGCGGTCTGTTCTCCGCCCAGAGCGGTTCACATTGTTCACGGGATCTCCAGCAATCAAGCAGAATTTGTAGATAATTACAAACTGTAAGACTACCTGTAATTTAGTCCTGTTGATACGAGACAGGAAGAAAGCACCATTGAAAGGTACTTGGATTCTATTGATGAAGTGGGTAGGTCCTGGATCCTCATGTTAAACCATACTAAATGTGCAGTGATGAGGTTCTCTCGGAAGTTTTTATTTTTTTTTTTTGTTTAGATAAGCCTGGATGTGGCCCTAGCTACTGTTCGAGAAATGTAATCTTGAAATTTGTGGACTCACAAAGGGACCCTGGCGTAGTTGTGGATGTTTTGCGCTTTCAAACTCAAGAGCGGATTGTTGTTGGTAGAGCGTTAGGCTTAGCTAACAATCTGCTGCGGTCTACAGTGAATAGAGGTAAGGAGTTCATGTTGACTCTGTATGTGATGCATATCAGACCCATCTTAGACTAAGCATCGTGTCTGTGGTGTGGGCTACAGGGCTGACTTGAGAATGTTGGAGTAGGTTCAGAGAAACTGGACTAGGCAACTTGAAGGATAGCATGGTTTGAGTCATGGTGATTGGTTGAAAAAAAAAAGTCTGGAACTAGACTCTGTCAAGGGTAGGATGTTGCGTACTGATTTGATCAAGTACTAGAAGATATTGTGCTCTGGCAGGGATGTGAGTGGATTGGATAGATTTTCTTGTACATACCCTTGATCAGCGTTTGAGAGGTCATAGATATAGACTCTTGATGGTCTGGTGTGACAAAACTGATTTACAGATGCTTTCACGTGAGGTGCATTATTGTATGGAAATCTTTGCCGGTGGGTGTTGTAATGATGGAGACTCTGGAATCGCTCAAGAAAGAACTAGATGCTCATCTTAGTGAAAAATTGTATGATTATGTTGATTGGTAAGTGGGTTGCTGGGTGGCTACTGAGTGGGTGTGCGGAGTCTAGTGGTCGTGGGATTGATGGGAGGTGGTCTGGTTGCACCCTGCGAGTTGCTCCTCACTTCGGGGCGTTGGTTGCTGCGGTGTTGAGGTGCTGCTCTATTACGGGTGGGCGGATCTTGCTTGTGCTCTTGGACTGTGGTGGTGGTGGCGGCGGCGGCTGGGTCTCTTTGGTGGGGGTGTTGCCGATTCGGTGAGGTTGGTTAGGTGAGCTGGGTCTGTAGACTCATATCTCAAAGTAGGATTCTAGGCTATCAATGCACTTTTCTCTGTGTGATGAGTCTTTTTTCCTCAAGACCTTTCCGTTCTACCCTAAGTTACTTTCAGGCTATTGTTTGATTTTAGCCGACAATAAGTTTCGAGTGAGACGGATTAGTGATCCTTCCTCTCAGATCTGCAAACTGGGCAACATACTGTCAGTCACCCATTCTCAAGACCAAGTCACCCCACCCAGGCCCTCTTCACAGCCACTCGCCCAAGGTGCCACTGGGGGGACCCTGACGATGGCAACGAACAACAAAAACAGAGATAACCGAAACATTTCTCTTAGATAGCTACATTAAATAACGACATATGAAATGGCAGCTGTTACTGGCTACAAAAACAGCTGCCAAACAAAAATAACGGTCAAGAATTTGTACTAGACTTCTCCTCTGATGATGCTGGTGGTAGCAGTTCCGCTGTACAGGATGCAATATACCTGCCTGCTTGCCCAGCACACTGTACTTTTATAATCTTCAACTTTTTTCCTTTAGGGCGTAACAAAAACCGAAATTAATAGCTATATATATACTTTTTTATACTCTTATCACTAGATATCTTACGACCTATTAGTGCTTACTGATAATTTGCTGACACTGAGGTCGTGTAGTAATGGCGTGAATGATGGGGAAGCTGAATTTGCCCTCCGTCAGGTCCTCACAGTAGCTCTTACTATCAGTGTACTGTTAACAGAAGTTGTAAAATGCCGGTGTTATTTATGAGAAAAATCACATCAGATTATATTGCTGCAAGAGAAAAAGAGGCAAGAAGCAAATCAAGACTACGAGGAACCCAACGTAACAGAGTGGATACTGGAGCATGGGGATAGATAATAGCATAAGTATTATATTCAGGGGAAAAAAGGGACACATAGTATAACGACAGACACGTGGAACCCACGCAAGAAGGTGTTCGCACACAGGATCAACGCCCATGAGAACAGCAAATCGGGAAAGAACAGATAGAAGAAAAATCAGTAGAAGTATGAGATGGGAAGGAAAGAAAATGGGCATGAAAGACAGACGCCCGGAAGACCTAGCTAATGGCTTAGGTAAACTGCAGAGTCCTCCTGGGGCGCTGCTCCCCATAACATACGATAGGCGAACCTAACCTAACCCTAAGGCCTATGACCCGTCCTAATACTGCATTAGTGAGGCATTCTCAGGAATGCGACTTTCCAGAACGTAATACAGGATGAAAAACAAAAAAAGCACTAGTGTAGTAGAAGTAGTACAAAATTCTACTAGCGCATCAGAGACACAATGTCTATATCGTGCCGAACTATTCCTGCGGTTCAACACAGGCTCCTGCACCACTACGGCGTGAAGTACGTCTGGTTTCAAATTATCAATAATTTTTGCCTCAGCTTTTCTGCCGGGAGGTCTCACAGCGGCCAGTGCGCTACTGACAGGAAAAAGGCACAAGTTGCGCATCTCCAACATCTGGGCGTAGCTGATCGCTTTCACTCAGCTACGCCGCGCAGGAGAGGGAAACGGAAAACAAGAAGGTAGAAGTCTAGCGGGAATAGGTCGGCCACCTCGATCAGCGGCGTATCTCCCGAAACAGGAGGGGAAATATTGAGAGTCTACCTAACTTTACAAAACTAACCTCGTCAGCAGGAACTGCGGTAAGCTGCAACATCTCCTGCTGGGAAGGCACTAGGGACCATTGGGGTCGTGAGCCCAAATGCATTGTGGCAGGGAAAGGGCCCGTCAGCATATACACCTCAGGGCCAAATCCTAGTGTCAGTGGCCAAACCGATACACCACCGAGCAGCAAATTGAAGTATATCTTCAGAGACTAAGTACAGCATCTCACTAGCCAACTGGATACTGGATATTTTAGTAACGATGGAATGCGAGGCAAAAATAATCTAACAGTTCAAAAGCACTATCACTATATTTCGTATTACCTGGTTCAAACAGTGGTAAAACGTAGCGATGCAAGAAAGCAAGAAAACATTTCAGAACTACTGACCTCCTTCATGCAGAGATTGGCATAATCATCTCTAATTTGGAAATACAAGCCGAGAATATCGGTGAGCTCTGTAAAGGACGAGCGGCAGTCGCTGAACAGCTGCATCAGGCGGATGGCTAAGCCAAACAATCCACCAGTCTCTGAAACAAACCATTAAGGTAAATAAGTAATAATGCACTAGCTACATCTGATCGGTTAAATGCTGTACATTATACTAAATGCATCCGTAGTTAACACTTACATCAATACCACTCAGTAAAACTTGTCTGGCCCAATTACATTAGTTAAAATAAAAAACATATAAATATCAACAACATACCTATCACTGTATCAAACAAGCAGAAGCTTTTGACTAATGTTCTGCCTTGAACTAAATATATATAGAAAACCCAATCATGTGTGATTACTAACTGAACACTTCTATCTTAAGGGCTGAACCCTTACCGAACAATTTTACATCAATGTGGGTCTCTGCGTTACGACACAAATCCCACAGTGCGTGTACACATTAGATATCAGACTCACATCGTGCATACCGACTGAGCCGTAGCATGAAACTGCAGTACTGGCTTGCTGCCACTCTATGAACTCTTCATTCAATTTACTACATCTATTCCACCACGTGTGGGTATATGAACGGCGAATCTGCGTACATAGTACACTCACAGTGCGCATTTGGCGCCCGAAACGTGAAAATTGGGGGTCCAATATTGGCGCCCAACGGGTTGATATGGGTTGTACTTTGACGCCCACAACGTATACTGAAGTTTTCTAAGTGTTCAAACTACTGGAAACTGTGCTGAAGTCATTTCTACAGCCGTAAAGTGTTACGAATTTGTTTGTTGAAGTGAAAATTTTATATCTGTCAATTTGAAAGAAGATTCAACGTTCAACTAATGTTTCGTCGATGATCAATTGCAATGTTACGCGTGAAATCTTCGATATCTCGTTCGTCGTACGTGCTGAAAAGATCTCAAACAACTTTCTGCCGCGGGGAGTGTGCTGCAAATAAATGCAGTACTACTCCGTAAATCTATGTATTCTACAGATATCGCCCAAATCCTCGCTCTTCTAACACAAATCTATAATTTTCTTAACAAATACATATGAAAGAACTATTTAATTGCCTGTAAAGTGTATACGTGAACAACAGAAACTGTCCACCATATTTCAAATGATAGATGAGATACCGGTACGCTAACACTGATTACCATATCCATTTCATCCTGAAAATACATCGTTGGAACTTTTTTCTGCTTGGGGAATACCCTTAATGCCTGCGGACGTGACTAGAGAGAGGCGCCACTCCTCCAAAATAGCTGACTAAAGTTTCCCGAGCGATCGTGTGATCACCGCCAATCAGCTCCCGTGACCAGACCACCATCATCCACTATCAGCACAAAGATAAGTATCCGAAGCGAAAGCAACGCATTTTCACATGATCTCACTGTATAAAGGCAAGACTTTTCCTATTCTCGTGTAACATTGCCAGCCACACCGCTCGCTATAGAAAAGCAGAAGCGCGCTGTGAGCTACGTAGTATAGTAAAGCAAGTGTGTGAAATACTTTGAATTATTGAATATACTATAGAGTATCGAGCCGCCGTGATGCAACAACGTAGTGCTGCGGTTTCGGTGATAGCTGCGAATCCAAACGACATTTTTAGTGATGAAAATTTTATTCCATTTGGACGTACTCAAATTTAATTGTGTGTGCAGTGTACTTCGCCACAGTTAGTGCTATTTGCCCATAATATTCAGCGTTCTTCACGCATAACAGTAGTGCGCTAATAAAATTATAGAAGTGATATTGCTAGGTACTTTCACCGTAATACTGACTCTTACTGATAAAACATATAGTGATTTAATTTTTCTGTTAATTACGCGAAACTATCGTGCCGTCGGTAGAAATTACACATAATCCGTTGTATTACATGAACCTATGCAGACATATGAATAACATACTAGGAGAGTACTTTGCCCCGTGATTAACTGGAAATTATTCACATAGAGTCGCACTAAGATTGACAGTTCATCAATCGAATCTTTTTTTGCTGCGACTTCTTTCTTGAAAAAAAAAAAATAAATGAACAATTAAATAAATAATAACAAAATAAGATACTTCAACCTCTTTTAAATTAACTTGACAAACGTGATATATTCATATTGTTCATGATATTCATCTACCATATCATTAATGTTATTGAATATTGAATTATTAAAACTTAAGAATAAAAGATCACTTATTTTTTACTTAAATCGTATTGACTAAATACTGAATTAATTCCAAATTAGGAATAAATAGAAGGAAATTTCAAGAAATAATATTTTTCTACCGCTATAAACAAAAGATTATAGAATTAAATGAGTGATTCGGAACACGAATCAATTAGAGAAACTAAATACTTTACTCATACGGGTAGATTATCTGTTCTTAGATAGGTATAATAGGCCGAATATGGGAGACCGAAACGATAATACTAGGTACTCAAGGTACCAGAGGGGTAGCGAGTGCGGTGACGNATAGAATTAAATGAGTGATTCGGAAGATGAATCAATTAGAGAAACTAAATACTTTACTCATACGGGTAGATTATCTGTTCTTAGATAGGTATAATAGGCCGAATATGGGAGACCGAAACGATAATACTAGGTACTCAAGGTACCAGTGGGGTAGCGAGCGCGGTGACGACGGCACAAACGACTCCGACGACGAGTGTTACGACTGCTTACACTCCCGTTCCATTTCCCAGTATGACGTCACCATTGACTATGACAACTACCACTGTCACGGCCGTTTCTGCGACATCTACGACAGTGACTGCAACTTTAGCTGACAATAGCCATGCGGGGTCGAGACTCGGCGAGTAGCGGACGCGTGATGTAGTGAGTTCAACCAATAATCGTGTTTTGAAATCCATCTTAACATCATTCTCATTTTTCCTTCTATTCATGAAAAGACTGATAGGAGGTCAACCTCCACCTGGAGGCACCTCCTCCGAATCTCAGAGCGGACCATTGTCTAGCGATGGCTCTGATTCAGCTGATATTGACTCCCAACCTATTTCAACCACCCGTAGGCCATTATCTGCCCTAGCCTTCCCTCCTACAAGTGCATTAGATGGTGATGGCTCTGGGGAACCCCTAGAACAATCTCTTGATATTGAACACAGTAAAGATGCATCACCTCTGCCATGGCCTGGTGAAGTAGATATGGAAACAGATTTTCCAGCATTATTTCCTACTGCTTCTCCGTCTAAGAAACGGCAGAAAAGACGAGCTCCTTCACCGCTCACACTTTCTAGTAAATCTTTTATACCCGATCCAAACTTCCCAGGTTTCTCAACGGTAGAAATNCCTGGTGAAGTAGACATGGAAACAGATTTTCCAGCATTATTTCCTACTGCTTCTCCGTCTAAGAAACGGCAGAAAAGACGAGCTCCTTCACCGCTCACACTTTCTAGTAAATCTTTTATACCCGATCCAAACTTCCCAGGTATCTCAACGGTAGAAATAAGTAACCGTTCTCCTCTAGCTTTCAGCGATGAAGAACCTGAAATTACCAGAGCACACAGGCCACCAGCGTCAATAAAAGAAAGTACTCAAGATTCTGATGATAACCTACCTGTGATAATAGTAGAACTAACAGAAGATAATCTTTGTCCACAAATATTCCTGAATAATGATATTGCCTTATCCAAGTTACTAGCCTCATCTCCTTTTGGCTTGGCTGGTGTCCATCATCTCCATAGCAACAGGAAGAAAAACCTGCTCATTGTGACAATGAATGCAACTGCTGCTAGCAAAGTACATTCACTCTTGCGAGTGAAATAATTTGGAGCCTGGAAAATAATGTGCCGATTGCCATCCTATCAGACTCGCTCCATTGGAGGGAAAGGACTTTTGGTCCTGAAACTTCTGAAGCAGATGTTGCTCAAGAATTAGCGGAGACAAGATTTCCAGGCACCCAAGCAACGCGAATTCAGAGACCAAAAGGAGCCGGACCAACATCAATGATGAAAATCATTTTCGCATCCACCTCTCTGCCAAAGTATGTTTACCCTGGCCAACAGCGGTATCAGGTCAACACTTTTGTGGACCGACCCTGGCAGTGCTATTGTTGTCATCGACGGGGTCACGACCACATCTTGAAAACGAAATAACTTAAAAAATTGTTTCAAACTTATTTAATATTATCGAAAATATGTGGCTGAAATTAAAGCTAAAGTTGGCGAAGATTAAGTTTGAGCAGCGAAGCAACTTTGTAATTTGTGAAGTCTTGAAATCAAGAAGTGAATAGTTAATTTTTGAAGGACATTTAAATCATCCGAAACTTCAAAAAATTTGCCATTCTGTAGTGTAATTGTCTTCAAATTTCTTCATTATGTGTGGAAATAAGTAAAAATTTTATGTAATGATTGGTCGTATCAGTGTTACGATTGGTCGTCCATAAAACTACGACCATTCCACTCAAATGATATTAATTTTTTAAAACACCCTTCATAATTGATACGCTTAGAATATTCAAGTTTTGTACTGTTTCCTGGTTTTAGCAGCAGTTTGTTCTACTCACTTCTTATGGTCATGCGACAATACTGTTCTTCAGTGGGACATGTAAAGGAGTCTCGCCAGTGTATGTCCAAACCCTGACCTCTGTGCAGCTCCAACAGCTGCTCACAGAATACACTCACAGCCTGCAAGAAAAAAGCAGGCATTATAAATTTTGGTTGCATTGCACCCAATAAGATATATAGGGTAACATGTCTAGTACCCGTCCACTGTGCTAGTAGCCGTCCACTTGGCACTAAAACTTCCTGTGTGAAAACTGGCAGTGCTAGAAAGTCGTAGATAGGCTTAAACTGTGAGCGAAGTTGTAGCCTACAGTTTGAGCCTATGTACGGCTTTCTAGCACTGCTACGTTTCACACAGGAAGATTTTGTGCCAAGTGGACGGCTACTAGCACGGTGGACGGGTACTAGACATGTTAACCTAGTCATTTGTGGTAAAAAAAAAACAATAGTTTTCATCAACATTTATCCAGCGCCGACACTATTGAAAATTGAAAAACTGGCGATACACCACTAAGTGTATTGGAAGTTTGCGCTCCTAGCACCATACTTCAGCAAGGAATGAAAATGTTTCTAAGTAATCAATTAAGATTCAAGACAGAGAACACCCCTCACATAGTTTTATATGTATTTAAGACATTTCCCATTCCTTTGTGCCATACTTCAAGGGGACCGTTTTGCCAGAAACATTGAAATTCTCAATGTTACTTATTTTTCAAAACACAGTTGCTATAGCTACATCAGACAAATATGCAGGCCAAATTTTCGGCAGTAGTCCAATCCTAAGTGGGAAGAACAGGGGAGTGGGGAAGGGGTGGGCCCCTGCCGAGAAGTATAGCTACTTTTTAAATTAAAAAAAAAAAAATTCTTTTATTATAGGACCAATTTTCAAGAAACCTTGTCCACTACAGTTATATGAAATTGAAAACAAATGCTGGTTGTAGTCATGTTTTTTTTCCATAGAAAGCTAGTTATTCAAAGAAAACAGGAAAAATAGTTTTATCTGAATAACTTGTTTTCCATGAGCAAAATAGGAAAAATACCGGAGCCTAGGAAATATTTCATCTGCTTTTTACATGTCTGTTCTCTGTAGCTACCAAGTTACAGGAAAATCAGCACAAAATAAAAGGTACATTTTTTATGGATTTGAGGGTGACCTAACTTGAAAATTGAGCGCTAGGGACCTTCAAGTTTTATCTCTTTTACTATTGGGCCAATCTTCTAGAAACTTGTGACAGATATGTAAAAACAGAAAAAAAATTGGGTTAGTCTCATGTACCTCTTCCCCATAGAAAACAAGTTATTCAAAGAAAACGAATAACCCCCTTTTTCCCACTTTCTTTGAATACCCCACTTTCTTTGAATAACTCTTTTTTTATAGAGCAAAGTAGACGAGTCTAACATTTTTTTTCGATTTTACATATCTGCACTAAGTTTCCTGCAGATCGACCCAACAATAAAATACTTTTGGGGGGATGGTATACTAGCCCCACTTCCCGCAGAAACGTTTTTCAGACTACTTTTTTCATTTAACAGTAGCTATTAGTCAGACAGACATGCAGGGGAAGTCTTAGGGGGGCATGGGTGGGGCAAAATACTCAATATTCTAGCGATTGTTCTGAAATTTGCAAAGTATATGCATTTTTGAAAAAGGAACACATTTTGCTACTACAATTTTTTATTTAGGCCTTAGCTTAGGATATACTGGATATATATATATAGGTATATAAATTTATACCTATGCATTTTTTCTACGTTTCAAAGGAATAGAACTCAATGCGTTTTCATGCTACAATAAAGACAATGACAGTTTTGGATTCCTTGAAACATTCTTAACAAAACTACCGAGCAGACTTCTCCATTTTGTATTCTGTCCAATCACTACCTAACTAAAATATAGGGGAAAAATTGGTTTCGAAATGCACTGAAAAAAATATGACAAACGTGGAAAATCCTGCTCTATAGTTTTCTTAGGAATGTTTCAAGGATTTCAAAACTGTCATTGCTTTTATTCCAGCATGAAAACGCATTGAGTTCTATTCCTTTGAACTTGGAAAAATGCAGATAGCTATATGTATTTATAGATATTATTATTATATCACACCAGACTGGCGATGTAGGAACGGAGAAACTCCATGAGGTTAACAAACCCCCACGCAACCAGCCCAGCAAGTAAATAAAACAAATGAATGCAAAGAAGATCCGAGATCACAGAATAGCTCTGTGTACAGATCGTTTAAAGCTGCCAATACCCGCACCAGCAAAGACAGAGCATTCAAGACCATTCCAAACATCCACACATGATGGAAAACATGAACGGGAATACTGGCCCGGCCCGTACGGCATCGCAACGATTCCAAGGCAAACTCATGAAGAGCACCAGTACGCCGAGTATACCTCACCCAAACAAATGGATCCGGAAGAAACTCAGACAGTGGCTGACTGGGGTTGCTATAGATTTTATACAAAAAACAGACCTCACCAACTCTGCGATGATGCGCCAGATCACAAGGCACAACACCACCCATCATGAACGCACATGGACGAACCACTTTGTCAAGCAAACACAGATGACAAACGGCAGCACAACCCTCGACTACGGAGCAGCATTCCAGAAAAGGGAGGACATAGCAATTAAAGCAGCGACGTGTCAATTCTACCGAGCCAAACACCCTAAAAGCACGCCTCATAAGACCAATTTTCTGCTACGCACGTGAGGCAACCGAACGAATGTGGGGCTCAAACGTCAACTTTGGATCAAAACTAACACCCAAGATTACCAAGTCATCAACCACAGGAAGTGATACATCATCCAGCATGAGTGCAGGAAAAGGAGGTCCCACTGTACGAGACCTGGACACGAGCATGGTCTTAGTCTTGCCCGCATTTAGCATCATCCTCTACCTAGAACACCAGGAATCAATCATTTCCAATCATGCTGAATAGATTCTGAAACCTCTAATCTATCAAAAGGCTTATTGCAAACAGCCAGCAAAGTAACATCATCAGCATAACAAGTAAATTATTAACAAGATGAAACAGATCCGCCGTACATACTGCACAATGAACAACAAAGGGCCCAGAACACTACCCTGTGGGACACCAGAAACCAAATCCAAAAACTCACTCCTCTTGCCATCAACAACTAAATACATATTGACGTCTGTCACATAAAAATTGACCAGTTACCGCGAGAACTGAACCACCAATACCCATTAATCTCAGCTTATGGAGCAGCCCCAGGTGATTCACGCGATCAAAAGCAACACTAAAGTCAAGCTGTACCAACCTTGCCTCATGACCACCATCAAGAGCCAGCTGCAACACAAATGTGAAATGAGAAATGTGAAGCAGAGCATCACAGGTTCCCAAGCCCTTACGAAAACCATACTGGGTGATCTAAAAAACTAAGACCTAAATAAAAAATTTGTAGGAGCAAAATGTGTTTCTTTTTTAAAAATACATATTCTATGCAAATTTCAGAACAATTGGTCCAAAATTGATCATTCAGTCCCCATGCCCCCTCACATAATGTACCAGAGGCGTAAGTTCTACCCAACATTTTCTCAACGGCCTCATCATATGGAATAGGAAAATACATGGTAGCTATAGCTGTAAAAGAGAAATGTACAAATAAATATTAACATTTACCAAAAAGTTTTATAAATTTTTGACTGAAAATTCAGAATTGAATATTGATTATAAATGGGATTCCGGAGTCAATAGTCAGGCTAAAAATTTTGACTCCGACTCCTAGAGCAAGTGAGATTCCGACTTTCCTTCACAGCTCTGGCTGCGACTCCAACTCCGCAACCCTGGAAGCTGCCGGTGGCCAATAACAAGGGATACACATTTAGTCCGTTGGAATCGACCTTGCGTAGGTCGCCTTTTACGCCACGTGCAGGAAGGGAGTGACATTCTAAAGCCCCCACTCCAGGGTTGAAAATCAGAGCTTTTTGCTAGTCAGATTTCTCGCTAATACTGAAAAGCGTAAGGCGTAACCTGCAGCGCTACGAGGGTCGCACAGACGGAGCATGAAGCGGAATCCTTATAAGATAAAACGCTGCGCGTATTGAGTTATTTGTATATTTTTCTACTTCAATAATGGAGGAGAGAGAAGCAAGGGCGGAGGTCCTATCAGAGGAGAGTCTAAAACGCGACCGAACAAAGTCACTAGGAGGGGCCGGACGCCGATGCCTGGACAGTCAGTTCATGAGAAGCTAATTGTTAAATTAGTGAAACGGTACAACTGAGGTCATAACGTTGAGGCTAGGTCTTTTTCTATGGATGTGGAATAGGGTGGAGCGTTTTTCCACTTTTTTTTATTTTCCATAGTGAGTAGTTTGGAAACGTTGCCAAATGGGGAGAAAAAATTGTGATACAAGCATTTCTTCGTAGATGGATATCTTCTACCGCCTCAAGGCCCATGAAGTTAGAAAAAAGTGCTCTTGTGGGTGAAATTTATTTTATTTTTTTCTTTTGTTCACGAAACAGTAGCTACACATCAGAGAAACACGCACGTTAAGTTTCAGGCAGCCAGTGCAATGCTAAGTGGGTAGAACAGGGCGATGAAGGGGTCCGGGCCTCTCAATAATTTTGCCTGTGAGCTTGAATATCAAGCATCAAATGGCATTTTCTGCAGCACTGCTTCAATCTACATGGAGGTAGGGACCACAGCCGCCCCTACTCCTATAAAATATCCATGTATATTGTAGCGGTGCTGCACAAAATACGATTTGACGCTAGATATTCAAGCTCACAGGCAGAATTAGTGAGAGGCCCGGGCCTCTTCATCGCCCTGTTCTACCCACTTAGCATTGCACTGGCTGCCTAAAACTTTACGTGCGTGTTTCTTTGATGTGTAGCTACTGTTTAGTGAACAAAAGAAAAAAAGAAAAAAATATTTTTTTCACCCACAAGAGCACTTTTATCAAACTTCATGGGTCTTGGGGCGGTAGAAGATATCCGTCTACAAAAAAATGTTTTCATTATAATTTTTTTCTCCCCATTTGGAAATGTTTCCAAACTAACAACTATGGAAAATAAAAAAAAGTTGAAAAACGCTCCACCCTAATGTGGAGGGATTCTAATGTTGTGAGCTCGATTGGATCAGAGAAGTCTATGATGAAAAAGTAATTTTTGCGTATGGGATGGTTGTTTTGCTCAGCAAATAGGCAGAGAGAGCTGAACGTGAGGGTTTTGTGAGGGGTAACCCGGTTCGACTGGATGCACCTATATGTTGATCACTGCGGCTGTAGAAGTGTTGTCCAGGGCTACCGATGTAAGAAGCACTACAGGCCTAGCATAGGTTACAGTAGATAACGCTAGACAGAAATGGGGGGGGGGGGAGGTTGTCTTTAAATTCGAAGTAAGGACCCTATGGTAAATGTGTTTTTGTAAGAAAATTTCAAGTTTATACGTGGGTAAGCTTCACAGAGAAACGCTTTCAAAGAATTTACAGCACTAATGGAAGTTTTGTTTTTGTACGGCAGCGAATGAAAGAAGTCCAATTACGGACCGAGTATGTTACAGCCGAGATCGAACAGTTTGTCTAGGAATAATTCACAGTAGTGGTCTAGGAGGTGGTGCAGATAGCCATTATTTTTTAAGAATGTTCGGAGAAAATATACTTAGTATGAAAATGCAATTTAGGAGGAAGACAAATGGTATGCTCGAAATAGTAAGGTTTTTATTGCATTGATTTTAAATTGATCATAGCAGCGACTGAAGAAACTTGTTCCGACTCCAGAGAATGTCGATTTTCTGTAAACCCCAGTGATCAATGTGGAGTCTTGGTTAGTTTCCAGAACATCTAGGAAGGCTAAAGAATTCTTTGATTGGTTTTCGGCAGTGAACTTGATGTTTGGATGTTTGCTATTCAAATATTGCAGAAATCAGAATAAGTTTGATTGTTGAATATGAGGAAGGTGTCATCTACATAACAATTATAGTGTATCGGTTTTAAGTCGTTTGGGCAGTCGTTACTTCTTTCTTATTCATGGCTGATAGGTTAGTTATTTGTATAATTAATGTCCGTATCTTAATGAAATAGATAAGCAAAAAATGGGCAACATTGCAGACTTCGTAATCCAGGTGGATTTCCATGGAGATTGATGACCAGGTTGCAGAAGAAGGCAGAACTGGAATCCTTATCCCTTCATTATCTGACTGCATTTTTTACTACGTTGGAGAATCTGGCGATCCTGTTCGCTGCTGATGAATTCAGTAGACAATAATTAGACCATGTTGTAGACGAGAGCTAAATTGAGAATACTTATCGGAATTAAAAAATATAGAAAAAAAACAATTCAGAGATGAAAAAATGAAATTTTCATTATATATTGTGCAGATCTTCATGAAACTTGATACAGATATGTAAATTGAAAAAAAAATGAGGGTTACAATCATGTATTTTTTCCTTCGCCCTATAGAAAACAAGTTACCATACTCAAAGAAAATCGATTCCCCTTTTCCGCCGTTTTCTCTTATTTAATTTTTTGCAATATGTGCCACCTTCAAATCGCTAGTTCTCTGGCATTTTCTGAGTGATTTTCACCATTCAACTCGCAAACTTAAGGGAATGGTGTTATCTATTGAAGTGATATCTGTGGATTTCCACCATTGTCTTAGAAAAAATATATATATATATGTATATATATATGTATATATATATATTTGTAGGATTTTTTAATATCTGAAAAAATAAAAAATCATATTTTTTCCAGAAAAAATAATAGCCTAAGCTTCAAAATTGCTAAGTTACTGGTTCCACTGTTGAGTCCTCTCACTACAAATGAATACCGTAGCTACATGGTAGTTAATTCCTCAAAATTTGTTAAACGCTTAAATTAGATAATACTGGTCAATATTACATGGCACCATTCGACATGGAGAACCTTTTTTACTAAAGTGCCCTTATGGAAGCGATTGAAATTTGTTTTGAATTCTCCTTTTAATGCACCCACTGATACTATAGCTACTAGGATTACTCAGACAAATATTTGAAGATACTTTTGGAACAATCGGTTTTAAAATTTTTCTTTCAGTTTGGTAAATTATACCAGCAAGTGTAGGGCATAGGAATGGGTCGGCCACTCGGACCCACATTTGCAAACATTTTCATGTGCTGCAATGAAAAGAAATGGCTTGAAGATTGCCCGGAAGCATTTCATCCCCTATTTTATAAATGATTTATTTACACGCCAGGTCTATCCTTCACCAGCAGCAGAATAACATCAACTTTACAATGGAGCATGAATTTAATAGGTCGATATCATTTCTCAACATAAATGTATCCATTTCTATTTGCAGCCAAATATATACAATATATAGTAAATTATTTATTATTATGGTTAACTTAAACTCATTTGTTAGGCTGATATATTGACTTGACATATATATATACATATATATGTTTACTCAAATCTTCAACGAAAACATTATCACCTGCTTCACTTTGTTCGCCAGTGATAACAGTAAATTTGTATTGGCTTGCTCCGGCAGAGTAACTCTGTCGGTAACACTACGATCTCACACTGTCGGCACTTGCCGGGTCGTCTAAGTTCAGGAGGACTGTTGTTAGTCGTCACACTATCTTTATAGACAGAATAAGTACTCTTTCTTCACTTACTCTCTGTAACAGTCATTGAATCTCAAAAACTGTCATTATTATTATTATTAAATCACACCAGACTGGCGACGCAGGAACGGAGAAACTCCACGCAACCAGTCCAGCGGGTGGAGAAAACAAAAGAATAGAAAAAAAGAAGATCCGAAATCACAGAATAGCTCTGTGTACAGATCGTTTAAAGCCACCAATACCAGCACCAGCAAAGACAGAGCCATCAAGACTATTCCAAACATCCACACACGATGGAAAAAACGAACGGGAATACTGGCCCGTAC
>LQNS02276867.1:8457546-8482584 GCA_001587735.2 Parhyale hawaiensis
AAGGTAGGGAACACAAGAAGTCAGTCACAGATAAAGGGCTGTCCCATAGAGAGGTAGGAAGGAGGGCGGTAGGGTGGGCGGGACACTCAAACAGGTGGTTTACGGTATGGGGGACGCGGTGGCAGTCGGGGCCGGAGTCGGAATCCGCCAGTCCGATCCTATGCCGGTATGACATCAGGGCAGAGCAGTGTTAGGGCATATGCGTATGCTGCTGTGTGAACCTGCCTTAACTAGAGGTTCTGCGAATGCTGGGCGATGTCCGTAGGTCAGACGATAGTGCTAGGATAACAGGAGAATGACGACAAGCTTGGTACTGCTGTATTGGTATATCTTATANGTTCAGCTGTATACGACGGAGCTGTGAGCTGCCCCGGGAAGCGGGTCAACCCTTTTATAGCTGAGGGCTTGACAGACAAGGTGTGACAGGAAAAGGTGTGACCGGAAATAGTCACCTGATCACAGAATGGTGCACGGACGGCGTCACAGCAGAAACCCGAGCGCAACTGTGACAGAGTGGAACGGGCCGCTCGGGAGAGGACCGTCTCGTCGGGCGAAATCTCCGGCGGGGCAAAGCCCAAAACCCTGTTAACGGGTGGGCGGTTTAGTGAGGCTTGCACGGCGGATCGGTGGAAGTTTGTCCGGATGAACGGGAATTCCGGAGGGACGGTTTAGCACCTACAATTTAACAGAAAGGGAATACAAGATAGACAGTTAATTAAAATCGACAGTTTTTGAGATTCAATGACTCTGTAACAGAAAGTAAGTGAAGAAGAGTACCTACTTATTCTGTCAATAACGATAGTGTGACGACGAACAACAGTTCTCCTGAACTTCGACGACCCGGCAAGTGCCGACAGCGTGAGATCGTAGTGCTACCGACAGTTACTCTGCTAGAGCGAGCCACTACAAATTTACAGTTATCCCCCGCGAACAAAATAAGAGAGGTGATAATGTTTTCGCTGAAGATTTGGGTATATATATTTGTCTAGTCAATAATCAGCTCGATAACTGAGTGTAATTTAACCATAATAATAAATAATTTACTAGCTATATATATATATTGTATATATTTGGTTGCATATATTTCTATATTTGTCTCTCTACCCAATAAGTGGTTGAAGGAGTTGAGCAATCTCTATAATTTTTTGTAGGGAGTTTGGTGAGTTCACCTAGCTAACTATGACTCAAATCAAGAAACCAGGCCTAGCTGGCCATAAAAAATGACCACGTTGTATTTTCCTCCACCGGGGTGAATTAGCCTCAAGCGTGGTAGGTCGTCTGGAGAATAGGGCGTTTTATTTTTTTTCCTATGTTAATATTGAAGAGCTGATCCATGGAAAGAATGCGGCTGTGCCCTAGTCACGTTCATCGAAATGACTTCGTTGAATTTGCCCCCTACCGCAGGATTATGGTCTTATGCCACCATCCATTTCTAACTAGAACAAGGCATTCTAGTTGGAAATGGATACATTTATGTTGAGAAATGACATCGACCTATTAAATTCATGCTCCATTGTAAACTTGATGTTAATATGCTGCTGGTGAAGGATAGACGTGTCATCAATATAACATTTAAAAATACGGGACGAAATGATTCAGGGCAGTCTTCAAGCCCTTTCTTTTTGTTGTGGCACATGAAAATGTTTACAAATGTGGGTCCGAGCGGCTGACCCATTCTTAAGCCTTTCACTTGCCGGTATAATTTACCATCAAACTGAAAGAAAAAAATTTAAAACCGTTTGTTCCAAAAGTGTCTTCAAATATTTTTCTGAGTAATCCTATTAGCTATAGTATCAGTGGGAGCATTAAAAAGAGAATTCAAACAAATTTCATTCGTTTCCATAAGGGGTACGTTAGTAAAAAGGTTCTCCACGTCAAATGGTGCCATATAATATTGACTAGCATTATCTAATTTAAGCATTCAACAAATTTTGTGGAATTATCTACCGTGTATTTATTTGTAGTAAGAGGACTCAACAGTGGAACAAGTAACTTAGCAATTTTGAAGCTTTGGCTCTTATTTATTCTGGAAAAATATGATTTTTCATTTTTTCAGATATTAAAAAATGCTACATATATGTATATGTATACTTTGAAGACAACGATGGAAATCCACAGATATCACTTCAGTAGATAACACCATTCCCTTTAGTTTGCAAGTTGAATGGTGAAAATCACTCAGAAAATGCCGGAGAAATAGCGATTTGAAGGTGGCACATATTGCAATAATTTAAATAAGAGAAAACGGCGGAAGAGGGGAATCAACTTTCTTTGAATACGGTAACTAGTTTGCTATAGGGTGAATGGAAAAAATACATAATTGCAACCCTCATTTTTTTCCAATTTGCACATCTAAATCAAGTTTCATGATCTGCACAATATATAACGAAAATTGTACTTTCTTATCTCTGAATTGTTTCTTTTCCTATATGTATTTTTTAATACCGATAAGTATTCTTAATTTAGCTCTCTTCTGCAACATGGTCTAATTATTGTCGACTGAATTCATCAGCAGGGAACAGGATTACCAGATTCTTCAACGTGGTAAAAAATGCAGTCAGATAATAAACGGATAAGGATTCCAGTTCTGCCTTCTTCTGCAACCTGGTCATCGATCTCTATGGAAAAGCAACTGGATTACGAAGTCTGCAATGTGGCCTATTTTTTGTTTATCTATTTCATCAAGATACGGACATGAAATATACAAATAACTAACCTATCAGCCATGAATAAGAAAGATGTAACGACTGCACAAATGACTTCAAACCGATACACTATAATTGCAATGTAGATGACACCTTCCTCATAGACAACAATCAAACTTATTCTGATTTCTGCAATATTTGAATAGCAAACATCCAAACATCAAGTTCACAGCCAAAAACCTATCAAATAATTCTTTAGCCTTCCTAGATGTTCTGGAAACTAACCAAGACTCCACATTGATCACTGGGGTTTACACAAAATCGACATTCTCTGGACTCGAAACAAGTTTTGTCAGTCACTCCTATGATCAATTTAAATTCAATGCAATAAAAACCTTACTATTTCGAGCATACCATTTGTCCTACTTCGAATTTAAAGACAAACTACCCCTACCTCCACTTCTGTCTAGCATTATCTACTGTTACCAATGCCAGGCCTGTAGTGCCTCTTACATCGGTAGCACTGGATAAAACTTCAAAGGCCGCATTGACCAACTTATAGGTGTATCCAGTCGAACCGGTTTACCCCTCACAAAACCCTCACGTTCAACTCTCCACCTACTTGCTGAGCAAAACAACCATCCCATTAGCAAAATTTACTTTTCCATCATAGACTTCTCTGATCCAATCAACCTCACAACATTAGAATCACTCCACATCCACAGAACAAGACCTAGCCTCAACATTATGACTTCAATTGTACCGTTTCACTAATTTAACAATTAGCTTCTCATGCACTGACTGTACAGGCATCGGCGTCCGATCCCTCTTGGTGACTCTGTTCAGTCGCGTTTTAGACTATCATCAGATAGCACCTCCGCCCTTGCTCCTCTCTCCTCCATTATTGAAATAGAAAAATACAAATAACTCAATACACGCAGCGTTTTATTGTATAAGGATTCAGCTTCATGCTCCGTCTGTGCGACCCTCCTAGCGCTACACGTTACGCCTTACGCTTTTCAGTATTAGGAAGAAATCTAACTAGCAAAAAGCTCTGATTTTCAACCCTGGAGTGGGGGCTTTAGAATGCCATTCCCTCCCTGCACGTGGCGTAAGAGGCGACCTATGCAAGGTCGATTCCAACGGACTAAATGTGTATCCCTTCTTATTGGCCACCGGCTGCTTCCAAAGTTGCGGATTTGGAGTCGCAGCCGCAGGATTTGAGGGAAAGTCGGCATCTCACTCGCTCTAGGAGTCGGAGTCAGAATTTTTAGCCTGACTATTGACTCCGGAATCCCATTTATAAACAAATATTCAATTCTGAATTTTCAGTCAAAAATTTTAAAAACTTTTCGGTAAATGTTAATATTTTTTGTACATTTCTCTTTTACAGCTATAGCTACCATGTTGGGTAGATCTTTCGCATCTGGTACATTATGTGAGGGGGCATGGAGTAAAATTATCAATTTTGGATCAATTGTTCTGAAATTTGCATAGTATATGTCTTTTTGAAAAAAAAAAACACATTTTGCTCCTACAAATTTTTTATTTAGGTCTTAATTTTGTAGATAATGGGAAATATATATATATATATACATAATTATAGCTATAACTATGCATTTTTCTAAGTTTCAAGGAAATAGAACTCAATGATTTTCCATGCTGGAATAAAAGCAATGACAGTTTTGAAATCCTTGAAACATTCCTAAGAAAACTATAGAGCAGGATTTTCCATGTTTGTCATATTTTTTTCAAGGTATTTCAAAACAGATTTTTTCCCTTATATTTTAGTTAGGTAGTGATTGGACAGCATACAAAATGGAGAGGCCAGCTCGGTAGTTTTGTTAAGAATGTTTCAAGTATTCCAAAACTGTCGTTTTTATTGTAGCATGAAATCTCATTGAGTTCTATTCCTTTGAAATTTAGAAAAAATGCATAGGTATAAATTAATATATATTTCCAATAGCTATATCCTAAACTAAGGCCTAAATAAAAAATTGTAGTAGCAAAATGTGTTTCTTGTTCAAAAATGCATATACTTTGCAAATTTCAGGACAATCGCTAGAATATTGAGTATTTTGCCCCCACCCATGCCCCCTCACATAATGTACCAGGTGCAAAAGTTTTACCCAAATTTTTTAATGTCCTCATGTCCTCAATTTAATGTCCCAAATGATACAAAATATCATTGTATATGTACAACACTCGTAGCATCTTGAACTTGATATGTATATATATTAGCAGAAACTATTTGGACATGCTTAATATTTACATCAAATATCTACTTGTTGGATCTAAGAGTCGGAAGTTGGAGTTAGAAAATCTTAAAGGCCAGGAGTCGGAGTCGGGAATTCTGGAGGGTACGGAGTCTGAGTCGGACCTAGAAGCATCCTAGAGAACATCGTAGGACGTTGCAGTCTCTAACGACCTTTCTGTGGGGGACGGCCGCAGTTAGGGTCGTATTGTGATTTTTATCTGGCTTGCAGCCCGGTTATAAGCTGCGCAGCCGGTTAGACTGGGAGTCCGGGTCCACCCAAGGAGTGGGATAATTCTGGGCCTCCTTCATGAGTCCGAAAAGTTCTCGGCTACAAAGGACGATGACAGCTGTATCAGCGACAGTGTCTCACGACTAAACATCATGTAGAAAGGACTAGTTAGCTGTGGACCCAATGTGTGTGATCAAGTAAATACTACTATAAGAAATGCATTCTTCTGCACTCTTCGCTCTAGGAGGAGAACCATGAAACCCCTCCCTGCTTAGCGAGTCCCTAGTGAACGCTAGAGGTGGCTCGTTTTCGCCTCTGGTAAGTCATGCTACCAACAGAGGTACTCTGCTAGAGTGAGCCACTACAAATAGAAGGAATGTTTCAATAACTTTTGTACGGGTCAGTGAAGGCAGAGTTCCTCTGGAGGTTAGGGTACTACAGGTTGATAGATAGAAGGGGAATACAAGTTTGAAAGCTAATTAAACCCTGCAGTTTTTGAGATTCAATGACTCTCTAACAGAGAGAAAGTGAAGGTAGAGCACCTATTGTCATAATAGTGTGACGACTAACAGTCCTCCAAAACGGAGACGATCCGGCAAGTGCCGACAGCGTGATATCGTAGTGCTACCGACAGAGGTACTTTGCTTTCACTTACGACAACAAAAGAGTCATTGGAACATTCCCCCTATTTTCCACTTCCGTTTTTCGCAACATTCATTCACAGGATAAGGAAGTAACTTTTTAGTTTTTCTATGTATAAATGTAAAGTAAATGGTATCCAGACCCTTATTCACAGGGCATTTACTGTCAGTTCCTCGTATCTTGCGTTCAATTAGGAGGTCGAATTTTTTAAAACAATTTTTGAGTCAAATAGGTTTCCATTTCCTTCCACCAATTGTTGCATTAGAAAGTGCTTAGATAAGAAATATAGTAATCAGCTTGTCATGCATGTGCGAAACAAGCTATTTTATATAAAATTAGTGACGGGGTGAATATCCGCATTCGCGTAACATCCGCATCCGCGGATGCTACGATGGTAACATCCGCAATCGCATCCTCGGATGCCAGAACTGTGAAATCCTCGAAAGATCCACGTCCGCAGCAAAGGAGGCGCGGATGTCCAGGTTTATCACTTTACACTCAACTCATCTATAGTGCTGAAAACTGCAAATTCTCATTTGGATTGAAATACAGTATGTGCAAGTGCTGTTCCTGTCAACAACCATTAAGTTTTCTTCACAAGTGTTGTACAAACTGCCATTGTGAGAGGCGGAGTGTATGTTTGTGGTGAGGCGAATATCCGCATCTGATTCCGCGGAACATCCGCGTCTGCGGATGTCGAAATGGTAATATCCGCAATTGTATCCGCATCCGCAGATGTCTAAGGATCTGCATCCGTGGTTGTCCAAATAATGTCATCCGACCCATCACTACAATAAATTCCCTTAGTTTGGTCACCAATCAGAGAAATTGAAAAAAGAATTAGGGCGATTTTTAACTTCCAAGTATATGCACATTGATTATCGTTTTATATTGACTGACGGTAGTGACATTAGCAACTTTTTCCCATTCAAGGAAAATCTCCCATGCGGTCTGCGCTTGTCTGTTGTTTGTGAGTTCAGTTGCGTACGCTGTACATCTTGGTACATAGGCTGCATTGGCCGTGCCTCGAGTGTGCGAGCGCATGACCACATGGGATGGAGCTCGAGAACGGGTAATATTTTAATGCATCCTGTTCAGTCTATCATTAAGGACCATACAGCGCAGTGCAATAGTATAATCAAGGAAGACGGTTCCAAGATAATATGCAGTGCCAACAGTTTTATCAACCTTAGAATTTTAGAATCATTACATATCACAAATTTGAAACAAAAATTTAATGAATCACAGAGTTCATACCCATTGCAAATAATTTAATTTTAGTAGATTTTTCGATTTTTATCTGCTGTATGTATCTGGTTTTGTGTAGACTTTTAGCCGATTTGTGTATTCACCTTTCATTCAATTCTTTGTGTAGTCTTACAGATTTTCGTACTGATGATGGGCAGTACTTAAGCCCGAAACGTTTATTTAACATTTTTTATGCATTTTATCCATTTTTGGTTTCCAAAATCGCTTTGGCTCCTTTATTAATTCTGAAGTTGATATTTTGACAATGTCAAAATCTTATGATATATTTTTCAATTTTGAAAAATTCATTACAAAATTCAAACAGGACAGATCATATTTTCACAGCTAACACCTTCCTCTTTATATTGCGAGTTGAACCGTGAAAATCGGTTGAAAATATGCCAGATAAATAGAGAGCATTTTAAAAATTTATCAAAAAAACTTAAATGTCAATTTATAAAACAATTTAAAATTGTCTTTGAACTAAAACGTCTAAGAATCTAGTACATATAACTACAAAGTTTTAGTTAAATCGTATAGTAAATAAAAAACGAAGACTGTTGACCGAGATGCTCCCCTAACACGCCATCGTTACTGCTTTAAAAATTGTCAGAGTTTCAGTATCGGTAAAGAGGTAATTTTCAGCCAATTACGGTAACGGTAAACAGGAAACGATTTTACGTTAAGCGGTATTACCGCATTACTGCTTCATTAGTCCGGTAACTCACCTCTGGCAATCAGTCGTCCGACCTTCTGTGGCCTCCACTGCCCCGTCCTGTATGATATCCTCTAGAGAGTGGTCACTGGAGATGTTGGCCTTGGATATTTCCACACTGGAAACTATGGTGGAATCGGAGTTTACCAATGGTTGTTTCTTTGCTGTTGGTACTTTCTTTGGTTGACTCTCTTTCTTTGGAAGACTCACTTTCTTTTCAGTCTTGCTCTTCACTTCCTCCATTTCTGCAATTTTCCTTCTGCCTACCTCATCGAAACCTTATTACCTGGCTTACCATTAGGTTACTCTCCTCTTCATCGTGCACTGCGCCCTTTTGCGTGAAGAATATAATAATCTATAAATATTGGGGTAAGAAACGATCGTTGTTTGGCAAGCAACGATCGTTTTTGCAATCGTTCTTTACCCCAAACTTGATTGTTTTTTACTCCATTCTTAGAGGGCCATGTGACCCTCTAGAAAGTCAGTAGAAATGTGTTGTAAGCTTGAACGGTCATTTATTACCGTAAATTTTCTGCCTGACTTGAAATATTTGAATAAGTTTTGTATGGAAAAAACTTTGGGAACACGTTTTACATTTTTTTAGAAATGAGGTCACACACTTTTTTTTTTACTTAGAAGACAACCGCAAACACTGAAATGACCGCAACTAAATGCTCTACCAATTCCTACACTCATTTTTTTTTGTGTATCGCAACTGTAATCCTTATGTGGGGGGCGATCGTTTCTTATCTCAAGATGGAGGTGATCGTGTATTAACCCAAATAACTATACATTCATCATCGGAATCAAGAGCGAATTAGGTTTAGGAGCAGAACCAGGACCAGTTTCACAGTCTTTACATGCCGTATTCCATGAATAATTATAAATCGCTGGCCAAGCAGGTTGCACATAACTATGCTAAACAACAGGGTGTGTACACTATATTAGGCAAAGATAAATTCATTTTTTGGCAACCACAACCGACACATTCATCTCACAGACTCAAGTTCCCAATACTTGTGCGCTTGTAAATAGAAGTTTGTTCCGTACTATAGCTATGCAACTACAATCATTGAGCAAGTAACTTAGCGAATGAAGTAAATAAAATACAGAAGCATAGGTCTCACTCACCTGGGGGTGACCAAGAGCAAGAGCCTTTTGCAGCCCAAGAAAATATACATAATTTGCAGAGTTTATGGTAGAGGCTACACCGTAGATACTGTGGGCGACANTTTTTCGATTTTTATCTGCTGTATGTATCTGGTTTTGTGTAGACTTTTAGCCGATTTGTGTATTCACCTTTCATTCAATTCTTTGTGTAGTCTTACAGATTTTCGTACTGATGATGGGCAGTACTTAAGCCCGAAGCGTTTATTTAACATTTTTTATGCATTTTATCCATTTTTGGTTTCCAAAATCGCTTTGGCTCCTTTATTAATTCTGAAGTTGATATTTTGACAATGTCAAAATCTTATGGTATATTTTTCAATTTTGAAAAATTCATTACGAAATTCAAACAGGACAGATCATATTTTCACAGCTAACACCTTCCTCTTTATATTGCGAGTTGAACCGTGAAAATCGGTTGAAAATATGCCAGATAAATAAAGAGCATTTTAAAAATTTATCAAAAAAACTTAAATGTCAATTAATAAAACAATTTGAAAATTGTCTTTGAACTAAAACGTCTTAGAATCTAGTACAAATAACTACAAAGTTTCAGTTAAATCGTATAGTAAATAAAAAACGAAGACTATTGACCGAGATGCTCCCCTTAACTTGACAAATATTTTTGAGAACACGTTTTGCATTTTTTTTAGAAATGAGGTCACACACTCTTTTTTTTTCTACTTAGAAGACAACCGCAAACCCTGAAATGACCGCAACTAAATGCTCTACCAATTCCTACACTCATTTTTTTGTCTATCGCAACTGTAATCTTTATGTGGGGGGCGATCGTTTCTTATCTCAAGATGGAGGTGATCGTGTATTAGCTAACCCAAATAACTATACATGCATCATCGGAATCAACAGCGAATTAGGTTTAGGAGCAGAACAAGGACCAGTTTCACAGTCTTTACATGCCGTATTCCATGAATAATTATAAATCGCTGGCCAAAGCAGGTTGCACACTACTATGCTAAAACAACAGGGTGTGTACACTATATTAGGCAAAGATAAATTCATTTTTTGGCAACCACAACCGACACATTCATCTCACAGACTCTAGTTCCCAATACTTGTGCGCTTGTAAATAGAAGTTTGTTCCGTACTGTAGCTATACAACTACAATCATTGAGCAAGCAACTTAGCGAATGAAGTAAATAAAATACAGAAGCATAGGTCTCACTCACCTGGGGGTGACCAAGAGCAAGAGCCTTTTGCAGCCCAAGAAAATATACATAATTTGCAGAGTTTATGGTAGAGGCTACACCGTAGATACTGTGGGCGACAGGAATGCCTCGACGTAACACACTCCCATCTTCTATGTCATCTATGCTGCACAAGCAAAACATCAATCCTTAGCTCCCACACTTGCTACACAATATTCAACACTAATACATAGCTACTCTTAACCCTGCAACTCATGATAAGAGTCTCTGGGTGGGAGACGAAGTAGGGCATACCCAGAAAATTTCTACGCAGAAAATTTACTGACAGTCGTCAAAAACTATTAGCTATCATTATACTTGCCATTCAAGATGTTACAAGCAGGTCGGGTTAGGTTAAAAAGGTTTTTATTATTGAGTAGTTTAAGCCTCTGTTTCCACAACTAAGGCGATTTAACAGAGGAAGTAGGAAAAGACACATAGAATGCCTATAGAAACGGCATCAACGGGAACAGTGAGTCGGGAAAGAAAAACTGATGAAAGCAAGATCAGTAGGAGTATGAAATCGACATGAGACAAAGTGGGGTCGAAAGACAGATATCCCGAAGGTTTGGCTAATGGCTAAGGTATCCTACACGAGACCCCTGGGGTCACTGCTTCCCACATCATAGGATGGGCGAACCTAAACTAACCCAACCTTATGGCCCATCCTGTGCCTCCTGAGGGGTAGGTTACATTAGTTTAAGCTAGGTTACGATAGGGTAGGTCGTGTGTTAGTTTTCACTGGGTCATAGGATAGCCTAGATGATGAAAATATGCTCTAGTGAATACTATTTGTAAAATATTGTTAATATTCGTCTCATATATAACACTATCAATAAATTTTCTAGAGGTACTTTGTCAGGTATAATAATAGTCAGCCGGGAAGTTTCAGCATTGTAATTTTCCTAGAACCGTATAAAGTATTTAAAAAATAAAGTACCAAAAAAAAGAAAGCTCGTCAGGGTGAACACAAACATAGTTGCAATAAAGGGCACTTCCTCCATTACCTGAATTGCGCATAAAAATCAGTAGCATATAGCTGTCGAGCAAGGCATGATACACATAAAATTAAAAAAAAAACTCCTACTGAGGTAAGAAGCAGTATTATTTCTTCAAGAATTGTGTTAGCTTGCGGTTGTTTCTCTTGGACCTTTTATGAATTTTTTCTATATGCTTTCCTTTGTTTCGTTTCATCAGAGACGAGGTAAGAAAACAAAGGAATTGTTGAACGAGCACTTCTTGCGCGCTTCCCACGCATCATACGCTTCTATGACGTCATCACTCCCGCTCCACCCCTCTAGGAGGGGTTAATGTGTATAAGGTGGGCCGGGAACCTAGGTGTATCCCTTCAGATCACAGTAGTTGGAGCGATGACGCAAGAAGGTTTGAGACGACGTGTGTGCGAGGAGGAGGTCTCAGCAACAACAATTCATTTCCTTATGAAAAGATGTTACTACTTCCAGCCTGAGTAGGCAATATTTTTTACTACATTTCAGAATTGTGTTAGCCTATGGTAGCCTTATGATTTCAGATTCTGTCCAAAGTAGAGTATTAGGAAGAAGGAACAGTCAATTAGGAAATGAAAGTAAGGTCCAAAAATTTCTTTCTTTTCCGAATAAAAAACATCCCAATAAAACCATCCATAAGATGTACTATGAATACACAGTAAGCAGACTATAAAATATTAAAACAAAGCGTAAACTAATACCTAACTCTTCCTGCAAAATAGTAAGACGTCGGTTGACCGGAGAGAAGGTACATATAGTACACAAAAACATTAGGACAGAGCCAAAAGCCAGAGCGCAAAATTTTGCTGCCTCCATTTGTCTAAAGTAAGCAAAAGTGCCCATACTTCCGGTTGTCGTGTCTGACTGATGGGATGGCACTGGAGTCCCCGGTTTAAATGGTTCTGGCTAGCTAGTAGAGGAAATTGTTGGCTGCGAGGGGTTTCCCCAAATTGGGGTGGATAAAAAGGATATATGTAGTTGAAAGGAAGTGTACGAGTTATTTATTATTTTTTTGTAGAGCTAAATTGTTGCTACCGGGCAGAGAGTGTGCCTGCAACCCAGGGCCGGGAAAGGTAAAATCCGAGGCCGCTGATTTGCGAGGTTTGGTTTTAACAAGAACCCGGGCGCGGTGGGGAGGACGGCCTGGTCGTCTGTGAGCAGGATTCCCGTCCGGGTGGTTGCTAGCAATTTGGTCGCTGTGTTGCCGGAAGCAAGGGAGGTAAAAAAAAAGTGTGGAGTGAAGGTGGGGAGCAAAAGGTTCCTTACACTCGGTCGATAGACCATTGGGGAACCTGTAAACTGTCCTCTCGCAAGAAGGAAGAAGTTATCCGACGTGGGGCTGATCCTGAAATCGTGAAGCACAGGGAACCTGATTTGCGACTTGTAGTTAAGAATAGTGCGGAGATCCATATCTGTCATCCTCGCAGGCGATGAGAAACTCAATCAAGATTTGAGGAGAGATGCAATATACTTCATTGGAAAACCAATCTTAGAAAGCCATCTGTAAGTCTGAAGCTTGGTCATTATCGTGGGGATGAGCCACTTCGGTGAAAGGAGATAAAATTGGGACCAGACGTTTGCGTCCCGAGCGAGGGCGTAGTAAGTAGTAACTCACGGCTGTTGGGACCAGGTGAGAGGAAGAAAAGAGGAAGTTTGATGTTCTTGTGTTGCCATCAGGTCGATTTCCATCGGACCTCGCAGAGTCGTCAGTAGATGGAAAATCTCCTGGGATAGCTTCCATTCCAGGAGAGGAAGAGTGGTGCTTCTCGGGACATTCGCTTTGGTGTTCAGCAGAGTTGCAATAAGGAACACTTCGATTTGAGGTTCCTCTGTTTCAACAGATAGACTAGGAGGGCGATCTTCCTGAGAGTTTGCAGAATTTGCAGGAAAGAGTGTTGATGGCGCATTGAGCTAAAAAGTAAAAAAAAAGTAATATAGGTCGAACTAAAGAAGGGTGTAGCGTAGCTACTACTCGTATCTCCAAGATGTGCTTTATAAAAAAACTCGTTTTTATAGTTTTTTGTTAGTTGTTCTGAAGGTGAAGGGAAAATAAAAATTGAATCTAATAAATACAGCTTTCAGTCCAGGCTCTGGGGGTGGGGGAAGTGTGTATGTGTACATTTCTCTTTTACAGCTCCACCATGTATTTTCATAATTCCAAAGGACATTAAAAAACGTTGGGTACAACTCGCACCTGGCACTTTTCTGAGAGGGGCATGGGGCCTAAAAGTATCAATTGTGGACAGATTCTTCTGAAACTTGCTTAGAATAAGTATTTTTGATCAAGAAACACATTTTGCTCCGATACAGTTTTGATTTAGGCCTTAGTTTCTGAGATAATGGGAAAATCTATAATAGAGATGTTCCTTCATTCGTTCGTGTGTTACGCTCTTCAATGAAGGAAGAAAATTAGAGCAAATAGTTTTAAAGCTCAGCAGCTGTCATCGATCAAATAGCTTGGAAGAAAGTCGGTAAAATCTTCAAAATAATGTGAATCAGGCATCATTATGAAGCTAATGTAGGTAGCTATCTAAAATATGGCGGGGATCATCAATCGGATGCAATAGGGCAAGGTTTTTCTAACAATTATTTTTATGCACCTTAGCTGTTCTTTGTCAGCACATTAGAATCTGTATCACTGTTCGCCATTACCGTGGGAATTCCACCAGAACAGTGCGATGTCTGAGCAAATACAGAGACAGCTTAAGAACAGAAGATTGCCCCGCTGCGAGTGAAGAAATTAAGCTTTCTTTTATTACCTAGCTATGGCATTAAACAAAGTAGAAAAATGATGGGCCATTGATCAATTCCCACGGGTCCCGAAATAGTGAGAAAAATCGAATACCCAGGCGAAAAATTGAAAAGCGTACAATAAAAAAAAACTAAATTACCTCTAAGCTATGGAAAACAAAGCTTGGAAAAGGTGTGCAAATACATTGATAAGCAATGCAAAAAAGTACAGTCATGTTTCTGTCTTTATCAAGACACCAGTGCGAATTCTTTGCTGACAGAATAAATTCGTCATTAATTTTAGTGGGGATTAAAAATACTACGAAAGGTTAAGCGAGATGTAAGGTATACGGACTGCGTAACGAAAGACAAGAGTGAGCGACGGACGTCAGCTCAGATGGGTTGGGTTAAGTTAGAAGCGCTGTCTCAGGTTAAACTATGGAAAGTGAAAACATTTACCAACAGTAGAATAATTATAAATCTAATGTCGGCAGATGATAAAATTTAACATTTTGGGATAGTATAAAATCCCATCATCAGAAAAAAAGTTGAGAGTCTACAACCTATAAATAAAAGGTTTTCTTTACTATCTAGATAGGGGAGCATGGATGTGGTCGGAGGCAATTCTAAAGAGCAAATGAACAGAGCTGCGTGGAGGAGCCCAATGTCAGCTCCTGTACAGTCGGCAGATGTGAGCTAGTCAAGGGTTGTATGAAGCGGTACAGCTGAGGTCATAAGGTTGAGGCTGGGTTTAGTTCTGTTGATCTAGAGGGATTCTAATGTTGTAAGTTCGATTGGATTAGAAAAATTAATGATTGAGAAGTCATTCTCGCTGATGGGATGGTGGTTTTGGTAAGCATGAAGGCGGGGAGCTGAATGTGAAGGTTTTGCAAATGGTAAACCGGTTCGGCTGGATACCCCTAAATGTTGGTCATGGTTACTGCAGGCTTTGAAATGTTGTCCAGTGCTACCGATGTACGAGGCATTGCATTGTCTTCATTTGAAACGGTAGATAACACTCGACAGAAGTGGTGTGGGGGGGCTTGCCTTTAAATTTAAACTAGGACCCTATGGTAAATGTGTTATTGTGTGAAATTTTGAAATTTATATGTGGATAGGCTTCAGAGAGGAAAGTTATGAATGTGTTTATTGCACTAACACAGGCTTTCTTGAAGTACGGAAGCAAGTGAAAGAAGTCTAATTTACGGACGGAAACTTTGCTATGCCGGGATCGAACAGCTTGTCTAGGAACAATTTGTAGTAGTGGTCCAGAAGATATTGCGGATAACCGTTATTTTAAGAGAAAGTTCAGAGAAAGTCAACTTTGTTTAAGAAGATAAGGTAGAAGGACAAATGGTATGCCCGAAATAGTAAAGTTTTTACTGCATTGATTTTGAATTGATTGGAGCAGTGACTGGAAAAACTTGTCCCGAGGCCTGAGAACATTGGTTTTCTGTAAACCCCAGAGACAAACGCTGAGTCTTGGTTGGTTGTTATAATATCTAGAAAGGCTACAGAGTTATCTAACTAGTTTTCGGCAGTGAACTTGATATTTGGATGTTCACTATTTACATATTCCAGAAATAAATCAGAATCCGCTTTATTCTTAAATATGAGGAAGGTGTCATCTAATTAACAGTAAAAGTGGATCGGTTTGAAGTCATTTGGGCAATCGTTAAGCCAGAGGGTTTCATGATGGTATAGGAAGATGCTTGCTAACGACGGACTGAGTGGGCTCCCCATGGAGACTCCATCTAGTTGTTTGTGCAGTCTATTGTTTAACATGGAGAAGGAATCTTTGCGATACTAAGGAAAGTTCTAAAAAAAGGTTTTTCCTCGTTGTGGAAAATGTCCGTGCTGTCAAACTTTGTTGCAAATTATATCTATAGTTTTGTCTACGGGGATGTTGGTGAAAAGAAAGGTAACATCGAAGCTCGACAAGTAAGCGTTGGGAGGGAATTGGAGGTCTTTGATACGGTCACAAAATTCATATGAATTGCACAAAGTGAATTGATTAGTTGTTAAGGGTTCAAGTAATGGAACGAGGAATTTAGCAATAGAATAAGATGGGGTTTATAAGCAGCTAAAATTGGTCGTAAGGGGATATCAGCTTTGTGTACCTTTGGAAGCCCGTACATGATTCCAGGGGAAGGACCTAAGTTGTGATGTGAGCGGTAAATTGAGTCAGTAATGATGCCTCGGTCTAAAATTTCTTCAAAAATCTATGAATTTTATCTATGAATTTCAGCGTAGGTTTAAAAGGTTCAGTAGCAAATCATAAATAGTGAACTTTGTTGTATTGGAAATGACGGCATTGATTTTTTAATAGTACTGATTTTTATCTAGAATGGTAACACCTCGTCCCTTGTCGGGTCTGGACACGACAAAGAAGTTTTCTTTGTGGAAGTTAGCCAATAGCGATAGATCCGGCCTAGAAAAAATTGGAGACAACACTTTATATTGACTGTACGAGGTGTAAATGCCAACACGTTTCCTATATTTTGTGTTTTATTTCGGCGAATGAAAAGTTGTTGCTCAGTATTTTACCTTGAGAGTCTTCGGAAAAAGTCCGGGTGACGTTGTTCACGTTACCCCAAGTGTGTGGAGTCACTCTGTAGGGTGTCTTCTGTCGTGGCGCAGTTAGCGACCAAAGAGAGAGCCAGCAGCGAATTATCTCCACAGTGCATGTAACCACTGTCCGCAGGATTATCTGGTATTCTTTTTAAATGTGAATCCAGCAAATTTTTTAACTCTACAATTTTGATATCAGTGGCGTTTGGAATTGGTCGAGGCATTTTGTTCAACAATCTTGTTCCTCGTACAGCAAAGCTATTACAATATTTTGTGGCCACGGATTTCCCACCATCTCTGCTTGGAATGCTTATATCACAAGTCCTTCCAGTTCTTTCCAAGTGTCTGGCGACAATCCGCTCATTCACAATCACAGTGATAGTCCCAGAATTTTCCAAACATATATGATTTTAAATCGCTCAAATCTTCGTTGTATTGAATACAAGTGGAGACAGCTTAGTCGTTTGTGGTAATCATACTTCTGCATGCCTCGAATTCTGGCCGTGAACGATCGTTGGATACCTTCAAGTTGTTCTAACTTATTTCTAGTACTAGGCATCCAAAGTGGGGAACAGTATTCTATCTTCGTAAGAATTAATTGCTTCCATAGTATGAGCATTACATCTACTTAGCGTGACGAGAAAGTTTGTAAAACCCATCAACTCCATCTTTTTCCCACAGCGATAACTCTAGCAATATGTTCTTCAAACGGTCTTGCAATCTCACTCCGAGGTCTCTTAAAACTGTTTTTCTTTCAATTTTATGCCCATCGCTGGTGGTATATTGCGTGGATTCAAAGAGTGGTTGATTTTATCCATAACTTAGTAGTTCGAATTTTGTTTCATTAAAGGTCATATTTTTTACCGACCATAGGAAGATACTTTAAAAATCTCGCTGCACAGACAGCACGTCTTCCACAGATTGCACGGCAGCTAGTATTCATGTATCATCGGTTGGGATTTCAGTCTGTTGGCTAGTGTTATATATGCGTTTCGTACATACAACATTCCAGTGTGTTAGCCTTAACATTCAAATGTATAGAAGCATTCTTTGTATCATTATCGTGCGAGTTCATGTTTGGGTGGATGTAGCCGTCGTCTCCAGGTCAGAGTCTCTCAGATAAGGAACAAAAAGGACACATACCATACAAAATATGCTTGTTTACCAGCATCGCTAAATGTGAGTGACATGCGTAATTCTCAATGACCTTCCTGCCGGAACCCTATCAATAAAAGCTGTCAAAGCTGGTGGTAACCAGGGTTTTAGAGATATTTGTTGATCTCATAAACGTACAGTAATTTACCAACGGACTTCCGACTCGATTCCGGCAATCATACATAGTTAAAGGCGCTTGTACTATCAAGCATCAGCTTTGTCGGTACATAGCCTTACTGTACCAACATTGTCTATTGCATTGTGCTTTTCTGCTTGTAGCCCTTATTCAGATGTAGACCTCGTACTTTGTTGTCTGCATCTATCATGTAGCATGCTTGCTACTTGTTACTGGATCATATCTTTTAGGTCTTGTATATTAAGAAGTAAATAACGAAAATCTTGATATTCCTTCACCATCCAGCACTGTACATGTACATCTTTAGGACGATTCCGGCCAAACCAAGGCATGCTGCAGGTATTTATTGCTATGTACTTACAGTTAGGATATTTATAGAGACCTCGGTAACAGTGTTCGGTTCCAATGGAGCTGTTAGTATAGGATAATCAGAGTTTTTAATGGGAAAAACAAGATAGCCTCGCGCTCCACTTCCGATTTATTGCAAATATTGGAAAAAATAGGAACTGTAGAAGCGGGAAAGATCATTGAGTAGCTGCAATATTGTCAGATCTTCAATTTGGTATGCATATCTACCATGCAGGCGAGAGGCGAGAGCAGTCGATAGAACAAACCCATTTCGGCAGCAGAGAGGGTGAAATCTGTCCGTCAGAGCAGATTGGTAGGTGGTTTACTCTCGGCCAATCCGCTCAATATAAAAACTAAGGTCAGGATGTTGAGGCAACCAGAGACGAGAGAAGCCCGTGCCGTAGTAACCTCATCTGGGTGTGTGCCTCAAGCCTTTCGGATCGTGGACTAGACGATGGCCCATGTCGAATTCACGACAGCAGCAATGCCGATCCCGAGTTGAGTATCGAATGTATATTTATAGTCAAGAGAGTGGGGTTGTTATAGATCCAGCAGAATGTTTAGAAGGCGGTAGGAGTATAGTCTGTCGACTTTTGTAACCAATTGTAGGAATGTTTCAATTTGTGTGGCAGTCGTGCTAGAAGGTATCGAATTGTATCATGATGAGTGTTAAGGTATGAATATAGACAGGTTATATTAACTCTTGTCTTTACTTCTCCTCAGCTGTGCCAGCAGTTTTTAGAATCGTGCCTCCGCTCGAGCCCAAAGGAAATCTGAATCTATACAGAAAATCAACGTTATTTATAGACCAAATGATAATCGTCTTTCTTAATATTAATCAATTTTGGGTTCGGGGAAATCCCGCTCGCAAGAGCTAAAACTCTCCATAATCGTAACGTTGGACACGCTACCAATTTAAATTAGATGAATTGCGATTGAAATTTAAATTCTGAATTAAGTAATAACAATATGCACCAGCTGAGCATCCAAGTGGTTATAAAAAAGGTGGAAAAAGGTAAAATCAGTTTACCTCATCACGGTATAACACAACATTGCATTTTACTAAGGCCTAAAAAATTCCTTTATAACAGGTAAAGGCCGGCTTAATGATTTTTACATGGATTAAAACTGAGCCTGATATCCTGATTGCTCTGTACGGGAAGGTACACCCGCTGAAGGATGAAGAAGTATTGAAAATTATACTACTTCTGTAATGGCCTCTGGCGTACTAATAAACGAAGAGTCCCTAGGACCCCTTTCTAAGGCCAATGGTTTAGCAAAGGGTAAGTACAAGGTGTCTACTAGATTGTCTATTTCCCATATTATCACTTTTTAGCACATTTTACACAACACAAGGCTCTTTAAAGCCAAAAGCATGAATGCTAAGTACTACTACAAGTAGGCATATGCTTCTAAGTACAATCACCCCAAGTAGTTATAATTTGATACATATTCTTTCGCAATTTAAATCGATCTGTTACAGTATTTACACCGAATATGAGCCAATATAGGCCTATATGTGGTCATCAAGCTGTCGTTGTCGATAGAGCTGATGTGGAGGTCCATTTGGCTTCGCTGAGCTACTTTGTTGAGCGCTTTATCAAACTGTAAGATGCATAAGTCCGCCAAAAAAACAGTTTTCACTGCTTTTTCTCGGTAATATTACCCTGAACCAAAGGTAATGGTGAACCCTACTTTATCTTTTGCCAGCTTGTAATCTCTCTGCCATCAAGTAGTATCACCTCATGTTTTTTTTTCCTTTTCTTTCCCTTCTTTTCTCCTTTTCAGCCAAAGCCCATACTGGCGATGATAGGGTCTGAGTCACGTTGATACCTGGCCTCTTCCGTAACTATCGTGATTGTCGGTTTGTTTTGTTTTTGGTGATTGATGTTGTCCACTTGCTTATGGTACGGTAATTGTTTTCCTATATTTTTTCGTGCCTGATAAGTTTGCTATCCGTATGGGGAGATTAACCCTAGTTCTCGTGGTTCTAGTGTTTGTTCTTGCCGCATCTAGGTGTGCAAATGTTCAGGATCTCTATGCTTATATGGCTGAGCTCTCTTTGGCCTCCTCTAATTATAATCTAGTATTATGTTCGGAGACGCTCGTCTCTAGTCATCGTCATGTTTCTGAGCTGATGATCCCGAATTTAAAAAAAAAACAGTATTGCGGTTGCGAGACTCGTGCCCTGGATTTAGAGGCCTGACTGTTCACGTAGGAGAGAACATGAGTGTCCATGTTGTGAGCTGATGGTGCTACGAGTCTGTGGCTCGTTTAGGAACCATCATTTGTTTTCTATGCATCGCAATCCGTCTGCTGATGATAGGGTTTCTACTTTTTGGATTAATGACTATGATTCAGTCATCGGATAGGCGTTCTGCATTTGTCTTTATGAGTGATTTTAATTGTCACAATGTGAAATGGTTAGGCTCTGGAAAGGCAGTATGCCTTGACCAAGCAGCCTTCCATTTCGTGACTGCCTCTGGTTGTGAGCAGTTGGTTGAGGGACCCACCCATTTGATAGGTGGTGTTTTTTACCTCCTGTTGATTGATGTTCCTCATTTGGTTGGAGAGTCAATGTTGTCTCCCACTGGTTCTTCGGACCATGGTGCTCTATCCGCGACGCTGTGAGTTCGTCAGTGGGTCAACAGAGCCACTGTCAGATGGGAGGTAATTTTGAAGTCCAGAATGAACTGGGGCGAAGTTTCTGGCGCAATCCTTCTGCTACCTTGTGTTGTTGTTACGAAAGTCTCCTGATCCTGAATCCACTTTGGAACGGCTTCTCTCAATCATAGCGCGTGCCCATGTCCCTTTCCGCTTCATTATGATCATAGCAGGCGAGAAACTCCGGTTTTGTCAGAGGGCGCCATAATCATCCACTGGCGGTTTTTCACCCGGAGCCATTAGATCGGGCTCGGTATACTCAGAATACTGGTCATCTTCACGAGTTTGCAGTCTCATTCGTTCGTTCCATTATGTGTAGATGTTTGGAGTAATTTTATTGGCTCTACCTATGTTGGTGCGGGTATATGTAGCATTAAGCAATTTGTAAACAGAGCGATTGTGTGTGATATGCAAGCTCCTCCAATACTGAACACCTTTTCGTAAGCCTTGTACTTAGTAAAATACTCTGTATGCCCTTGGACTAACCATTCTTTGAAATCAGACACAGACTACCAGTTCAACTCAAACAATTTCTTCCAGGTATAACTTAAAACTAAATTAATAATCATCTGGAACAGAAGCTGTTTCGGCCGCCTTTTTGTACTGAGGTATGGGGGAGGGCATTTCCATCTACACTAGCGGGCAAATAAGAGAACGATTTTCATTTTTTGAAAATAAAGGTTAACCATGTAGAGCAGGTCAATGAATCTTTTGATGGGGCCCTAAGGAATGTATTTAACATATTTCTACAAAATATGAGGACAAACAATCATATTTAATACATTAGAGCAATCTAACAAACAATAACAAAAATTGAACAGTGCAAAATAAGAGAACGATCGTCTCTAAATACAATTTTACAAACAAATAACATGGAACAATGACCAATTTTAGGCTTAGAACAATTAGTATGGAGTACTAAAACCATTATTTTCAATAATTTTAGCACAGCGACGATTACACGACATCACATGAAATGCATTCTTTCCAAATCTTCTTAACTCCAAACGATGTGCCTTTCCGCATATTCAAGTCTCGCTTTCTTATTCTTCTTACAGATATTGGTTTAGTGGCAGGACTGCGTGCGTTTAACCCACATGCATTGAGGCAACGAGAAACTGTAGAGCGAGACACTTCTATGTTGTTATTGACCTTCAGCTTTCTGGAAATTCCCGATGCAGTTTCGAAAGGATTCTTTTGGGCATAGCGTTTCATAATCCTATCAACTCGTACGGTGGTTTTTCGAGAGCGGCCTGCAGATACCGGTGATTCCAGCTGTTTCTTTTCATTATAGAGCTTCAAAGCACGAGGAACAACACTCTTGGATCGGTTTACCTCTCTTGATATGGCCGAAAGAGTCATTCCTGAGGACTTGAGCTTAACAATTTCTTCCCGCAGCTGAAGAGTAACTTTCATGTGAGGTGCTATGCTTCTAGAATGGTGGAATCGTAAGAGTGGCAGTTCTAGAAGTCATGTACACGAAATTGAATGTTGCCAGATGACCGGGGTAAATGTGAGAATGTTTCAGAGATGATTGTTCTCTTATTTTGCACTGTTCAATTTTTGTTATTGTTTGTTAGATTGCTCTAATGCATTAAATATAGTTATGTTTGTCCTGATATTTTGTAGAAATATGTTAAATACATTTCTTAAGGCCCCAATACAGAGATTCATTAACCTACTCTAAATGGCTAAACTATATATTCAAATAATGAAAATCGTTCTCTTATTTTACCCGCTAGTGTAGATGTGTTAGGTTCTGGAACGCTTTGCTGCAGGCAAAGTTCAGGATGTATTCAAGGGGCGCCTTGCTCGTTATTGGGGGAGGTGCTGTTTGATTATGTGTGATGTTTGTGTTGGTTTCCTATTGGGCTTCTGCCGATGTCTCGGGCGTGCTGGCCATGCTTGGCTCAGTGGCTTGTTCGTTTGGGTGGGATTGCTCGGAGTTGCTTTTGTGGAGATTTATGGGGTTCAAACCCTGCTGTTTGCTGTTGATGTTTGTTTTCCCATTAAGGAGTTACCTAACTGACTTGAGCTACTCGGTGGAAACTAGCACGATACCCCTACATTACTAAACATGATGGGCTCTCTGTTGTGATGGTGCTTGCCTAATGTCGCATGTTACACGAGTGTGGTTGGTCTTGCTCTTCTACCTAGTTCGGTTTTTGAGAACTTTGTGGTTTTGGAGTGCTACTGTGCTGGAGTGTTGCAAATACTGCTTGCATCTCAGAATTGACGGTGCTCACCCCGTGTCACATGCCCTTACTGTTATTGCTGTTCCTGGGGACCACCCATGAGAGTATGCGCTGTTGGCGTCCGATGCCAGTTGCGCACTTCTCCGGCTCGTTGGTGGTGCACATGTGTGCGTTCTCTTGCTGGTGCCGGCGCGCGGGACCGTGCCTGCCTCCCTAGCCTGGCTGTCCTGCTCTTGGTCTGCCTGGGCTTTTGGGGCTGCAGAGGTGAGTATTCAAGTTAAATAAAATACTATTGAGTAGATTGAAAGTGAGGAAGCCTCGAGTCATATTACAAGACCTTTAGCTTATTCTGTTATATATGCGTTTCGCACATACAATATCCCCATGTGTTAGGCTTAAACATTCAAGTGTATAGACGCATTCTTTGCATCTTGTGAGTTCACGCCGGGCGGAAGTTCCCACCGCCGTCTTCAGGTCAGAGCCTTTACGATAAAGAACCTAAAAGGTCTTTTATGACACCATACAAAAATGTGCCGGTTTACCAGCACTGGCTTTGAGCGACATGCGTAATTCTCAATGATCTTCCGACCAGAACCTATATCAGTAAAAACTCTGTCAAAGCTTGTAACCAGAGGTTCGGAGATATTTGTAGGTTTCATAAACGTACAGTAATTTACCGGCGGACTTCCGACGCGATTCCGACGGCAGCAACCGGTGTTCTAAATGAAGCCGGTAATCATAAATATTTAAGGGCGCTTACGTTATCAAGCGTCAGCTTATTCAGTACATAGCATTAGAGTACAGCACATAGTCTACTGCATTTCTGCTTGTAGCACTTATTCAAATATAGACCTCATACCTGTTGTCTGCATCTATCAAGTAGCATGCTAGCTACTTATTATTGGATCATATCTTCTACGTCTTGTACGTATAGGGTAAGATGTCTAGTACCCGTTCACCATGCTAGTAGCCATCTACTTGACACTAAAAAACTTCCTGTGTGAAAACTAGCAGTACTAGAAAGCCGTACATAGGCTTAAACTGTAGGCTAAGTAGTACCGCACCATCCCTGAAAATGACGGGAGAAAAAAATAAATCATGAGAAGATGGTGGTTTTCACATTTTTTCAATAAAAACATGCAACAATGTGAAAACCACCACCTTTTTTCTTGTTTTACTTCTTCACCAGTCATTTTCAGGAATGGTGCGGCACTACTTAGCCTACAGTTTAAGCCTATGCACGGCTTTCTAGCGCTGCTAGTTTTCACACAGGATGTTTTTTAGTGCCAAGTGGATGGTGGTGGACGGGTACCTACTAGACATGTTACCCTATCAAGATGTGAATAAACGAGAAGATCTAGACATTTCTTCACCAACCAGCATTGCAGCCTGATAACAATACTCTGCATTGAAGTTCACTCTCACAACCAAGTACAGAGACGAACTCAATTAGAACTCACGCACGCCCAGAAATACAATAGCTATATGTAAATTACATAATCTGCTTCGGGAGGAGCCCGCTTTGGCGGTCGCAGGATGTATACATGATGGATATTCAGTTCAATTTAAGACGATCAATGGAAGGTGTCAACCATGCGATACTTCTAACTAAACTCAAAAATTATGGGTTTAGGGGAGTGGTTTGGGACTGGATCGAAAGCTACCTGTCAAACAGAAAGCAATATGTTAAAATAAACGGCCATTTGTCTGCTCGCTCAACCTTGAACAGTAATGTGCCTCAAGGCTCTATACTAGGACCAATCTTGTTTTTGCTATATATTAACGATCTGCCAAATGTTTCTAGTGTCTTGATGTCAATATTGTTTGCGAATGATACCACATTATCACTAGCCTCAACTAATTATAATGAACTCATCACCACCTTAAATTCAGAATTGATTAAAGTTAAAGACTGGATGATTACAAATCGTCTGTCTCTTAACGTTAATAAAACATTCATGATTATATTTAGTAACAGAATGCAGTCAATTGACCAGTAACTAAATGTCTACTTTGACGGTCAGAGGATTAACTTTGAGGAGAGTGGTAAATTCTTGGGTGTCACTGTCGATAAACGTCTTTCATTTAATATTCATATTGATAATATTTGCGCAAAAATTTCAA
>LQNS02276867.1:8545614-8557609 GCA_001587735.2 Parhyale hawaiensis
TTTATTAAACTATCGAATTGACCAACGCATCCATTATATACGAACAATAATTTTTACAGTACAATTTGTGGATTCATCGCCCTCTAAATTTATTGATGTTCAAAAGATCTTGCCAAAGTTGTAGCAGCGAAATTTGAGGAACAGGTTGGAACAGGTTCATAACCGTGAGAACTCCTAATACTGACGTTGAGTAGCTAAGTGTGTTATCCTAATATGATATTAACTTTTGTGTCCACATGCAATGCATATCACTATTGACGACGGTACGAGGCATGATTAATCATGAGTTAGAGTAGGTTAATTTTAATAAAAAAATGCACCGTAAATTTTTGGGGTTTCTTTAATCTGGCACGTGTGGAACACAATATAATTAGGGTCTAAATATATTATTTACAGATGAGAAGAGAAAGTAAGGAACATGTAGACTGCCAATAGTGCAGAATGTGCACAATGTTGCTGCGAGAAATCTGCAGCACGTGAGAATATGGATTGGGAAAACAAAAGGAAGGTAGGAGAAAGGAACGTCAGTGGAAGTATTATCCAGAATTAAATACAATAGTAACTGCGTCTTGTCAGGCTGATTGAGTTTAGCAAGAATACAAATAAAAGAAAAATCTGTGCTTTATCAAAGTGTCTGTAATTTCATATTATTCTTGCTTAGTTAGCACATTAATAATTATAAACTTCGAATATGAATATAATTAGTAAACACGAGAATAATTATGTTTTAAAAAATTGTACGAAGTAATGGCTGTGCGTGGAGAAAAGAAAATATTACTGTCACACGTGTCGGCCGACGTTTCGCGAACCCGTGTACAAAAATGTAAACACAAAACACAATTGTAAATATACATTTTAGCCATTCGTTTCCTTCTAACAGGAAGGTTTTTCTTGAAAGTTATTACTATACACTGAAATACGAATTCCTATAACATTAGCACTGAGCACAATATTATGTTGGGAATTTCTTCACTGAACAATGGCTGACGGGAAGACTCACCTCTCATAGATGCGAACAGGACAATCGCAGGAACAGAATGAATGAGCCTAACACAAAGGAGTCTAGGTCTTTTTGCAAGTGAGCTGTCGAAATGGTTCTTTGATTTCGCGAGTGGGAGATTATTTTAGTGATATCTCGTTGTTTTAAGATGACTTACTTTTATGATATAAAATTAGGTTTATATACAGTTAAATACATCATAATATATTTAAATGATGAAGAGCAGTGTTGCTACAAGTCGACAATTTCAAGCTAGAAGCATATGGATTAAAGAGATCTCTAAAAATTTCGATAAACTTTGAAAAGTGTTAATATTTAAAATCCTTGCCAGCTCAGGAGATAGTTCATCAAGATTCCTACAAGGAAGAGCGCTAATACAGGCTACAGGTAATATGTTAGTTAAGGGCAGCCCCAAGACTCCTTCAGGCAAGCAAGTGCGACGGAACACTTCACAGCTGCGTACGCAAGTTAACTTCAAGGGCCGTCCCTGACTCGAAGCCAACGCTCAGCCCTCAACAGGACCAATCGAACAGGAACCACGAGAAGTTGAGGCTAGGTTGGACCCTCTCGAGTTGCCAAAAAAGAAGAGAAAAAACCCGGCTCAGGAAGGCTGCTCAAATAACTTTTGATCAAGCCTTTGATGTAAAAGAAGGCTAATAACAATAGCTTATAGTTGAATATGACTTGATGGAATTAAAGCAGATTAAGCTAATAACTAGGTAAGTTCTTTTGAGAGGTTCAAACTATGTATTACTATCAAGTTGCTGATGTTCATAGATGAATTCTAGTAATGCAAGTAAATAGTTAAATATAGTTAAATCAATGCTAGAAGCAACTACAGCTCTGCAGATGATAAAATTAATTCATTTTAATTTTGGTTAACTCCCTCTCCCATTGCCTCCCCCGCTTGGTGTTAGCTCTCGGCTCGCTGGCCACACCGACCCCCTCCCCCGTCTACACAACCCACCGTAACTACTTCATCTACAGCACCCGCTGCCGCTCATTCAGCGGGTGACTCAGGTTAAATGCATTCCACGACACACATCTCTAGAAATCTCCACTGTATTCGAAATAGTCCTTTTCGCCCTCGTGAGCCTGCAGCCTACCAAGCATATCCCAATAGTTATAGTAATTATACTGATTCTACTAAAACACATAACAATGCTCTTGATTGACGTGGTTCGTTTCTCTCACCTTCTGCTAACGTATCGCTTCGTCCAGTTGCACTTGCGGGTGAAGCAACTGGTCAGAACCAAAAGAGCGGCGGCCGTACCTCGATAAGTGATAGCCTGAACGAGGAAACTAAAACTTTACTGCCACGTATTCCCTGTACTCCGTTGACTACTGAGTTTACTCAGACTGCATAATATGAATCCAGTACGAACCTTCCCGTGAATACTAACCACACACACCCGGCGACTGAATTACAAAATATCTTGCATTGCGCCATGAAAATACTTGATTTTGCGCTTACCCAGTTAGATGAAGCTTTATTTGAATCTGTAATGTCAAAGAAATTTGCCAGTTTCTCAAAACTAACACGCATACTGGCTACTGTGGGCGGCACTCTACAGTCAAATATGAAAATCCTTACTTTAACCACGGAAACACTGGGCGACTTTATTAGGGCAATGGAAACCTTGCGCATTATTGCCATGCGGCAGCAAAACTTAGCTGCGCAGCAAGCTGCGTTGTATCTCACTAATTGCGCGAAGTCAGCAATAGCTGACATTATTTACTTTGAACAGTGGATCTGCCCACAGATAATATCACCAAATGTGACTGGAAGCAATACTACATCTCCTGACTTCTGTTCTGAGAAAGGCAGTGGTACCCTACCTCTCATGGTCACTCAGTTACGTTGCTCTCCTGTTCAGCCTCAACCACTACCCACCAGCCCAGAGCTAGCATCACAACATGTGACTATAAACAATACCGATTCTCTAGGCTCTTGTTCTGTGACAAGCAGTAGCGCGCTACCTTCTATTGTTCACACAATTCTTCTGACCGCGTTTTCAGCCTCAACCACAGTCTACAGGTCAGCCTATCATGCTCTCAAGAGTCCCCCCGCGTCCATCCACTAATCACAAGCCTCGCACATCTTCTGCAGCACAAGTTCAGATGGCGTTCATCCCTCTGCCTCCCACTATCTTCGAGGACTCAACCTCGTCTGCTTATGATCTCTCAGCCGCTGCCAATCTTGACTGCTCAGACTCTTCTCTTACCAACTCAGCCTCCCCCACCTATGGAAATTTCCAAGAGGAATAAAGGTCATACACCACAAGGAATTTCAAGTAAGATAATGTACTTAATAATCTGGCTGCGTGTCAGAGCACGACTTTATATCTAATAACATTACTGACTATTTAATTCAAAATCAACTGAAGATCGCACCACTAAAAAACTTATGAAAACTATGCATACCATGAACTAAATTTACTAGGTTGAAAGCTATAAAAACTTGACATGAATTTATATAATTATTGGTGTCAGCTGGCTTTGATAGCAAAATCCGATAAATACTACGTGTTTCCTTCAATAATTTAATTCACTAGTAACGTCTTGTTTCTCCCTCTACTGACTGCTAATAATAGTTTCACATCCCAGCTAGTCAGATACCTTGTATCAAATTTAGAAAGAAGAAAATCAAACAATTAATTCAGTTGAAGCGCCTGGAAGAATCCAGAACAACATGCGCAGCAATGAGGAGTATGAAGGTCACCTTAAAGCCATGCACGCAGGAGGAACCAGGACAACACCCCCAATACTCGGGCTGATGTTGGAAATTTCCTTTTAAAGTAAACTATTCATTCCATAAGGGTTCACCAATATAAATTAAGAATTACTTGAAATTTACGTTAAGAAATCAATTTGTATTACTTGATACTGAATCAAAATTCAAAACAATCAAATTTTATTAAAATAGCAGCACTACAATTCAGTTTTAAAAAATTACTTATTACGGCACGCAACAAAAAAAAAAAAAAAAATATTAGAAAAAAATAATACGAGGAAAAAATTACTTCAATAAGCTGTAAATGAGCTTACAATTAACAACGCAAAAATTAGAAAAAATTTCCAGTAATTTAACTATTTGCACCCTAAACTGTCTGCTGAAGCGTTAATTATACTAGAAAATTGATTCAGGAAACTATGCCTGGTGGAAAAACCTTCCTATGTCATTTGAGACTTTAAGATTGATGTCTCCTCTAAAAAGATCCGATGTCTTTGATTATAAATAACCTAGGCCTTGCTTAACTTGTGTGCACTGCAAAGATGATAATGCAGAGATCCATTAAAATTCTTGATCTCGCTATCACTAATGATGCAGCTTTTGTGACAAATGTAGATATCGCTCCATCCATAGCTGATCACCATCAAATTGCCTGCACTATTAATCAAAGCAAAGCTAGACGAAAACCTGTTGTCATCACTGAATTCCATTTCCGCTGCTTATCCAGAAAACACAGTGAGATAGCTTCAGCATAACAAAATTTTCGCGTCCAAGAAGGTGGAATCAATAATTACTACTTCTACTGTATCGTAAAAAATTAGTTTCTCTACGCTTCGCTGATTTGCTAAAAAATGTGTACATCGCAAACTAAAAGAAAATATAACCAGAGCACCCTGAGAACGCATACCTCCGCCAAGCGAGGCAACTGTAGCGAAAAATTCAAATTGGCTGTATAAACTTCAAAATCTAATAATTTGTGTCTTTTGATAGTAATAACAGATTGTGCAATTTTCTTTAAGATCCGTTCGTAACTTTTTGAGTTATACTGCTAACAAACGTTATGACAAACATGAGTCAAACATACAAACGAACAAACCTATCTGCACGAAAATTTAATCATTTATGTCATTCAACTATACTAACAACCCCTATAAATTTCATAAAGATCCAATCATTGTTTTTTGAGTTATTGTGGTAACAAATATAAAATTTAAAACAGTGACAAACGAACGAACAAACGGATTATAACCAAAATTTGGTCATTTTCTCTTTGTTATATACCTAACAACTCACGTCAATTTAATAAAAAATCCATCCATAACTTTTTGAGTTATGGCATTGAGAAAAATGAGGCAGACAAACAAACAAGCAAACAAACACACGGATGGACATATCTTCACCAAAAGTTAATCATCTGTTCCTCCTAACATACCTAACAGTCCCTGTAAATTTCGTCCAAATCGATTCAGAACTTTTTGAGTTATCTTGATGATAGATAGACAGACAAACACGACGAAAACATACCCTCCTTGACGGAGGCAATTACGATGTAGAGTAAAGTAATTAATATCAGGCTCCACAGGAACGGCAAGAAAAGCTGGAAGAGCAAGGACTGCATTCATTGTTACTAACGATTAGCAGTATTCTTAGCCCACAGTCGATATTGCTTCTAATGAATATGGCGGTCTGTATCCAAGATACTCGAGGGTGGCATATAACTTGGAGTCGGAGAAAACTTGTTCTGTTGAAAGAAGAACCCAAAATGGAGAAAACCATTTGCTGCCAAGAAATCATCGTGGTTTTTACGCTCGTGCTGACCGCTGAAGAATATCCTACCATTGGCCTCGATCATTATGAAGTCAAAATAAGACGATCAGTATTAACTATAGGCGGCAGAAGTTTGGATGGAGAAGACCTCAGAAGAGAGTACATATCACGATGGAAGAGATTGTTTAGAGAAGCTAGCTGTATGCATCTGCATCGAGTGGACTTCAAATATGTCAAAGAAAGACCGGAATCAGATATCCTGTTCGAGTGCCATCATCAACATCCTGGAATATTTTCTACCTATCAGTTTCCTATGAAGCTTGGCAGGATCAGCACAGTCTTTTAGCCGATGATTAAACTGATGAAGCCAGGAAGGCCAGAGCTAATTTTTGCTTATCTATTTCGTTAAGAGCGTGACACGAAACCTATAAATAAATAAATAAAATATACATATCAACATACGACGGTCATTCTTAGTATTAGATGACGTTGAAATAATCTAAGTTTTCACTCCCCTCCAATTGACTTGAAAGCTCAAGCTCAGCTAGCAGGGATACGACCACTCCCGGTTGGGGACTCATGCTCTAGAATGATTGATTTTGCTGTTTCCTGTTATTTCCAATGTCTTGCCATATGCAACTTGGGGAGCATTGTCTCATTGCCCTGTATGTTTCATAATATAACTATTGTACTTGTTGCATTGTATTAGTAATAAAACGAATACGTCCATGCGTTGGAGAAATAAATTATATTATTATTATTATTCAGAGAAGGCCAAATTTGACCAAAGCTCGGCTGATGAAGAAGCAGACAAAGTAGACGCACTCGTTAAAGGAAGGGCAGTGACAGCTTAAGCCAGGTGGGGAGCTACTGCAAACATAAGCAGACTGATAAAGACCGCACGCTAAGGGAAAGTCTGGGCAAGTTACTGAAGTTCAGCAAGTGTAACTGGCTTGGGATGAGCAATACAACAGACTTTAATCAAAATAAACACTTGGCACATCCTCACCTCAAGGATAGATGCTCTTCAGTGGGAAATTACCAAGTTTAATGGGCTGCAACCTTGTCTGCCGTATTTCATGAACCTCGGGCACCTCTTTGGGTGGAAAAATTTGCCCCTTTTGCCTGAAATTCCATACTTACATTGGATTTTGGCAAGTACTTGCAGATTCTAGGTTACTTTTCGTTTTTGGATATCCAGTCCCCTCCAGAGCTACTTCTTTCCTTCAGTGGGTGCTGTACTATTTCATAACTACTTTATTCACAACATTGATCCCCGGTTTCCGTATATTTTTGCAGTGGTTCTTTTGCTGCCATATAATCGGGTTTTCTCGATGTTTTTTCCTTTGCACGAATTTCGTGAAGCAGAAGTTTGGATTGCCAGGAGCGGTAGTATGTTGAGGTCAGCAGGTTTCTCTTATACAGTCGAAAGCGAAGAAAATTCGGAAAAAAACAAATAGATTTTGTAGGTAGTAAAAAATTTGAAGTCCTGTTTTGCCTTTGTCAATTCTTTCTGATTGTTTTGGTAATTTCGGGATATATAGAAGCCATTTTCGCCGTACCGTAGTCTAACATGATCTAGAATCTTATCAGTATTGACGCTGTGAAGCCTTAAAATAAAAAGTAAGACTAAAAAACCTGTCCGTAGCGACATTTTGTTTGCATAATTTTAAATTGAACGGTATCCGCACTCTTATTGCTAGGGCGTACAAATTTTTTATAAACAATTAACTGTTACACCAGGAATTTGAGTTTTTACACCTCTTCTGGATGAAGAATGGGTTCCCCATCTCTGTTATAGAGCAATACATCAATAAGTTTTTAGCCAAAGTATATGAACCCCCCCCCCCCCTGTAGTCCAGTCTTACAATCAACAATGCTTTTATATTAAACTTTCTTTTTCGGCATCAATCTACGAAAATGAAGGGCGATGTGCAATTTCTTATCTGCAAATTTTTTCCACAACTGAAAATACAAATCATTCTAGTCAATAATTTCACCATTGGTCCTCTGCTCCGTTATAAACATAAGCTGCCTCCTGCAATGCATGCCTCCCTTGTGTGCCAATAGTGTTTTTCATGCTGTGAAACATGGTACGTGGGCTCTATCTGCTGTACCCTTATGACCAGGGTCGCTGAGCACTCAGGGCGTAGTTTTAGGACCGGTGTTCCCCTTTGTTCTCCTTCCCAATCTACCGCACGAATACATGCATGGTGAACAGTGCAGTATTCCAGTTTCTTTAGAGAATTTTAAAATCCTAGCAAATTCTTCTTACAGGTCTGACCTTCGAATTTTAGAGTCCCTCTATATATTCAAATTAAAACCACCGCTAAATGATACTCAGAGTGCGTTTCCTCTTGGCATAGGTAAAACATAGCTTTGCCGCATTCATAGCTCTAGTTTGCAGTTTGCTTCTCGTTTTATCGATCTTTCTTGTGGGTAATTGAAAGTACAAAATAAGTGTAAATATTGTCAGATAGTTTCACAGAGCTAGAATTGATCATTGTAACATAGCTCATAGTTTGCAGTTTGCTTTTCGTTTTTATCGATGCTTCTTTTGGTATATGAAAGTACAAAATAGGTATAAGTATAGGCATTACATACTTTTAGTTTGGTTTGCATAACTGTTCTTTTCAAGTAAACTAATTTACTTTGTTACAATAGATCTTTGTAACAATTTTTTCAAAATTTTTCCGCAGATGATGGACAGATAATCCAAAACATTCGGGTTTTCCCACTGGTTGGGACTCAGCGTTTAATACAATGTCGTTACGGACAGCTATGTTAGTCTTGCTTTTTTATCAATATACATTCTTTGGTTAATAATATTACGGCAATAAATTTGCACCCCAATACGTAAGGCTCAGTGCCATTACACACCAAACAAGCCTTCCGAACCAGCACTGCAATCGTACTACCATACCTTCCCACGGGGAGAAATATATTTTTCCTGTTAATATTACAGCGTTCCATTGAAGTAAAGTAAGTACATTTATTTTGCCTCAAGTGGAGACATTCGTGGCTTAATACTTAAACATCTGATTGGCTTCATACTATTTAGCGAGTGCGACTCTAGAAATTAATTAATATGTAAGTGCAACTATAAAGATTGTAGGACACTCTGGAGGCCCAAATGAAATGATGAAGAAACATTGTGAAATAGCTACATATTAAAGTACTGGGTTTTTATGACGTCACAAGCCCATTTTCCATGGTGCACTGCAACTTGGCACTTCTCCGTGCGTTGACCTTGTAAAGTCTCATCATCCTTGCCAGCCAGCTACGCATCTGACTCAATAAAGATTGTCATCCGCCACTACCAAAGGAACATAATTCGTCGTGAAAAAAAAAACTGAAAAGCGGTACTTGTGATATGAGAGCAAGGATGATGATACGTAACAGGTTAGCGCACTGCCGTACGCGACAGGCGTACGCGGAAGCGCTGACGTCATAAGTTCATTCGATCGTAGAAATTGTCTATCACAATTCAGATATGAAATATGAATACCACAATGAGTATAGAAAAGCCAATGATCCTTGTGATACTCTTGGCTAAATTGTCGTAATATTAATAATTATGTACGTTGTTTTTCCGTAAAGGGGACGCACCCGGGCGGGCAGTTTGTTTTTAAAATTTGGACCTAAGCTGTGCCGTCTTTACCAGATCCAGTACTCCTCTCCTAACCGTAAAAACTACAGCATCATTGGAAAAAATTATGGATTATCATTGACCAGTTTCAACGACATCGTTCCGTAAGACTGTTTGGATGTGGGGAACTGGTTAAGTACTTTTTTTGCTAGTTAGTTGCCACGAGTCGGATGCGACACTTACTTAAACAGTTACATTGCTGTACAGCGCAAAGCGTATAATAGCTGATATTTTTCTCTAATTTCACCAAGCGATTATAAGGCTTCTACGTATTATGTATGGACTTTTGCTTCAATATTACTTCGCCGGAAGGAAAGAAATTTGTGTTTCTGATGCTTCAATATTTCCTACACAAATCTTGTTAAAAAGTTCTTATCTCGGCGTTTAATCATACGCATCTGGACCAGTTTTTGTTGCAGCGGTTAGAAATTGCCACAAATTCCCCACTCAAGGATTGAAGTTAAAATCAGTAGGCAGCCTAGAATTTTATTCAAAACGATTAGTTATTCGAGCAACAGAGTAAGACCCCTTCCGAAGGAATGGAAGGGTCGCAGGATTTAAAAAAAGTTTTGATACAAACACAAGCTCGATTAAATTAGGCAAAAATTACTAACGAATTTACTACAAGTTAACAATCGCAATAAAGAGAAAAAAAAAGATCCACTGGGCTGCAAAACAGTTGAAGCGGTAAAAGTTACGCAAAGTTGTACAAATTAATTCGCTGAATATCGATCAGGCAAGAATTGAGCAAAACGGAGCAGCCACAGAGGCAAGGGGATAAGGGCTACGACTGTGCAGCTCGCCGTCCAAAGCTGAAATAAATTAACGCTTTTCAACCATCAACACGCAACTTATGCGGCTGCACAATGTAAGAATCCGCTAAATTCCTCTAGGCAACTGATTTAAGAGATGACGTTAAATTCAAAGCAAAATTGCGACTACACTACCTAATAGAATGCAATGTGTGTTTAAAACGAAATAATTTCTTAACAACTGTCCAATGAAGTATAAGTGTAATTTTATGGCTAGTAGACATGAAACGCATGCTTTAGATAGGCGAAAATGAGGACATGTCCTCACATCGTAAATATGGGTATCTATCTCCACGTAAAGAGGACGTGGAAAAAATCTACGGACCCATCTCGTAGGCTTCTCGGTAGATAAACGACCAAAAAAATTTACATGCTGCCACCCACCACCTTAGTACAGAAGGCTAGCCTACAATGAAGCCATCCATCGGTTAGGCCGAGAAGCTTGTAGGTTAGGAGGCGAGGCCTAGTTTTCCTAGTGTTTCAAAGACGAAGATTGACTTTGAATAATAGGAAAACCAGGCCTTGCCTCCTAACCTACAAGGTTCTCGGCCTAACCGATGGCTTCATTTGTTGGTTAGCTATGCGTTACTTAGCGTCAATCTTTGATTGGCCTTACTCAGCGTCAATCTTTGATTGGCCTTACTTAGCGACAATCTTTGATTGGCCTTACTTAGCGTCAATCTTTGATTGGCCTTACTTAGAGTCAATCCTTGATTGGCCTTACTTAGCGTCAATCTTTGATTGTCCATACTTAGCCACTCCACTACTCCAAAAGAGTGCATAAGGGCATTGTCAATAAGAAGGCCTTGAGCCTTTCTAGACTTCTTGAAAATGCCTGGGAGTTGCAATATTTTCAGAAAGCAACGTTTCAACATCTCAAAAAAAAAGTCAGTAGAATTCTGTAGAACTAATGCTGCAGCTTGATTGATAGGACCAGTATCCTCAGTTTGTGTTGTAGAATTCCTTTGTATCTTAGTAGTAGGCCTAGTTGCACCTATTGGTTTGCATGTACGGAGCTTCACTTGATCACTGTAGAGAAGTTGTTTTGCTGGACGACCAGAGTTGGTATTATGGTTTTCTACAGTAAAGTGGTGGCAATAATGATAGCACATTTTGAAATTTTGTAATAAGTTTATAAATACTGCATCAATATATTTGAAATTTTAGCTGAATACTGTTACTTTAACTAGTTACCGATTCCTTATACTGTAATAATTTTGTATTCGTTGTCATTTCAAAATTTTACCACGAAAATAATAGTTTGTGGGTGCAAATCGGGTGGAAATAAAGATAGCACATATGGAAAAAATTGTATTTTGGAAAACTATGAAAGCAAAAAAATAAACATAATTCTTAATATTTACAAGCGTTGCCTTTTGATTGCAACACCTGTACACATCGGTTATTCATAGAATTAATTAAATTAGCGAGCATTTCGTCAGGGATAGCCTCCCAGCATTCATTTATGGTCTGCCACAAGCTTTCTTTATCCTGAAATTGTCTCCCATTGGCGTAAACATGCCGTGAGAGTATCTCCCAAAGATTCTCAATTGGGTTTAGATCGGGTGACTTAGCAGGCCAAGCTAAAGTAGCGATATTATGGGCATTAAAGCAAATTTGTGGTCAACCTCGCTGTGAGAATGGCGGCATTATCTTGCTGGAACACCGCTTCTTGCTGATGTTTATCAGTTTGAAATGGGAGAAGACTAGCTTCTAAGACCTTGCGTACTTCTGAGCATTCTGTCTACCTTCCATCATCACCAACTTCGCCTTGCCCTTGATGGAGAATGCTCCCCAGATCATAGGGGATCCGCCACCAAAAGGTCGTTTGCCAAAACTTTTGTCCTCCTTTCTAAGACCATGTCAGTTGTATTGAGAACCGGCAGGTCCGTCTATGTTAAACTTTTTTCATCGGAAATAATTTTCATGGTTCCATTGCACTTTTTCTCGAACCCATTCTTCGCGTTTTGCCTTGTGTGCTTTCGTGAGTGCTGGTGCAGTTTTTCTCTTCTTATAACTGAAGTTCTTAGATG
>LQNS02276867.1:8588724-8608657 GCA_001587735.2 Parhyale hawaiensis
GGCCACCAATATTTGTGACTGGGCCTAATTACTAGGTTGAATTTTGGCTACTTTGTTTGTACTTGTAAGCTTGTGAGCATATTTTGTGAACCCATTGTGTTCTTAATAAAAGCTAATTATTATTATTATTATTATACTAACAATTACACCTAATGCAAAAAAATTACCCTTAACGACCTCATTTACGTCTAAGCCCTTCAATAGGGGTCTACTGCACAGCACCAGCAAAAACGTATGCATTAAATGTTTCCGTTAACTTGAAAAACTTAATAAATGTTTAATCAACATTATTCAATTTATCCGTAATTTTAAGAAAACATCTCGAACTTGCATTTCAAATTTTGAATTTTTACTTGTCCAACTGCTGGAATCACTATTTGATCACGCATGATTAGCCTGCGGAGGAAATCACGCTGCGATCAATTTTCACAACTAATCATGGTTGATTGCTGTCAGAATCTGGTTAAAAATTGGTCACAAAAAAACGCGCAGATCATGCGAAATCAGGCAGAATCAACCGCAAGGTGGCCACAAAAAGACACCTTTCATTGATTCTCAAATTATTAGACAGTGAAGAAAAAACTTTACATGATAATACACCTTACATATCATCACATGCAATGTTTAATTTCTATAAACTGAGTCAGATAAGGGGTACACTTGGACGTAGTACGGCTCTTGGAAGCTGGAAAAATGGGTCCAGTAAAAACCAAGGAAGTAGAATCAAGGGCCTGGAACTGAAAAATTTGGGGCTAAATCGAAACCGGCATTGAACAAGTCCGGCCTAGAACATGAACTATCTGTAATATGGTCAAAATTGCTCCTGTAATTTTCGAAAACATAAGACTGTTCCATGACGAGTGAGTAAGGTAAAAAGTTTGTTCTAGCCATGACAGGATACCAAATGAACATCTGTTTGCGGCTTCAGCTTAGTCACTCCTTTACAGTTGGTTACGATGAAAAAATATCTCAGCGCCTCCTTATTAACGAACACAACGTTCCGCAGTCATCACACTTAGCACTGCCGGGGGTGATCACAGCGGGCGAAGTGCCGCGAGTCCGTGGTGATATGGCTTCGTGGTACGAGCATTTGCACGTGTATGTGGTGCAAGCGTTTCGTGCGTGGTACTAGCGTTTTCTCTCTCTCCTGCAGAAAAGTAATACTAACTTAAACTAACTTAGAGGCGAGGGTACCATTTACTTTTGATTCTACGTGCTTTAGAAACATCGAACTCTGAACAAGCTTCTTATAAATGCAATAGAGAGCCCAGCCGTCAAAAATTACGGCAAAAATTTTGTGATTGAGCTTTTTATTGTTCCGGTTCCCAGTATAGGTTTTGCTGTATTATAGGTCTCATCCCTGCAGGCCTGATCTTCCATTAGTGAAACGCAAGCTGTACAACCATGAGTTTTGCGATAGCAAAATATCCCCCCTGCAAGATAAGGAGTGAATATCAGCTTGGAATTGATCAAGCGTTAAGTTGCACTGCACTAAGAAAATAATGGTTCAGTCTGAAGAATTCACTGGAAATGTCCAGGGCTCACCGTATTGTGGAAACCAACTGATTGTTGAACCTCCAGCGTCGAAATTTGGATGCGATGTAAATTCAATATAAAATGGCGTCTGCTCAGGGTGAAGATTCAACTACTCGGATATCAATCAGCAACTAGAGCACTCTGAGATCGCATACCTCCGTCAAGTGAGGCAACGGTAGCAAAAAATTCAAATTGGTTCTGAAACCATAATTTTATTTGTATTAACTCCAAAATCTAATCATTTGCGCCTTTTTATATTAATAACAGCTTGTTCAATTTTCTTGAAGATCCGTTCATGACTTTTTGAGTTATAGTGTTAACAAACGTTATGAAAAACATAAGTCAAACATACAAACGAACCAACCGATCTGCACCAAAATTTGATCATTTATGCCTTTTAACATTAATAACCACCCTTATAAATTTCATAAAGATCCATTGATTATTTTTTTAGTTATTGTGCTAACAAGCATAAAATTAAAAACCGTGACAAACGAAAGAACGAACAAATGGATCATTACTAAAATTTGGTCATATACTCTTTGTTATATACCTAACAATTCATGTTAATTTCATCAAAATCCATTAACAACTTTTTGAGTTATGGCATCGAGAAAAATGAGGTAGACAAACAAACAAACAAACAAACGAATGAACATATCTTTACCAAAATTTAATCGTCTCTTCCTCCTAACATACTTAACAATCCCTGTAAATTTCATCGAAATCGGTTCATAACTTTTTGAGCTATCTTGGTGACAGACAGACAGACAGACAGACAGACAGAGAGACAGACAGACAAACGCGACGAAAACATAACCTCCTTGGCGGAGGTAATGAAAGCGGGATCCACAGGCTAAGTATCCAAAGGCTGGGGATCCAGAGACCGGAGCTCCAGAGCTATTTTTATCACCGGTACTCCAAGCGTTGAAATTGTACGGTATCTCAACTTGTTCTTCAGTACATGAATTTTCTCCTATTAAACTCTTAACTGCCTGACGAAGAGACGGGCCAACATTGGAGCAAGCGAGGGAGCAAGCAAGCGACCAACAACTGTTTTATTATATAGTAGATTGTCCAAGAGACATTCCCTCAATTATTCTCTAGTTCGGGTAAATCCACTCACCGGCGCAGGATAAAACGCAGTGCTTTAAAATAAAAAACGGAGTCGCTCAATAATAAAAACAGTTTGTGGGACAAGCGTTTTTGAACCCTTTCTCAACCGTGAAAGGCTCCTAGAGGTGTTCAGGGACAAGTTCGTACAGTGTGCGATGAGAATTTGAAACATTTTTTACACCAAGATTATCAAAAGCAATCTTGGGTTGTAATTCTTGAAAAAGGTTAGGAAAAGAAAATCCGGTGTAGAACATCGGGTGTGTTTAGATACAGGTATACGCCTGTCAGAGTTAAAAGCGAGCGTAAAAATTGCTTCCTGCTACGTAGTTTAATAGCTTCACTACATATAAATGTAGGTGTACTAATGACAAGCAATACTGTCTTTTGCATATCCTCTTGATATAACACATCCAGTAACGTTGCGCACAACAGTAATGAACCGTAAATCACCAATTTCCTGCTGATTTGTAACGAATGTGTCGGACACCACTACATGTTGGATTATTTACGTTAAGCCTGGTAACGAAGCACTGAACAATGCAAAATAAACCATGAATAAGGTAATAATGAAAATTAAAGGGTACATGTCTAGAAACAGCATTTTACCCGTGCAATACGAAGGGAAAACTAAAACTTTTCTATTGACAGCAAATATTGCGCAACTTTACCACACTTGCCAGAAGCACGAAAACTCCTGGAAGAACGCTTGACCTTAAACTTCACTGTATTCTTTTCGTGATTATTGGTTCATATATAGAACATAACTATGATATAAACAGCAGTTACCGATTCCCGTTCAATATGATCTACATTGATGAAAGAAAGATTAAGTGTACGTTACAACATGACAACAAGGAGTCATAGGAACTCCTTTGTTCTTTGTTTGCATCACGTGATCAGCATCAGCTGGTAGAATGACTCCATGGATTTGTAACTTTCTTGTTTGTTCTTCTTAAATCCGCGATTAAAATAGTATAGCATAAATCAAGAATTGAGTGTTGTAAACAAGCCTCTTCTATGCTATTTGCTACTCTCGAAACTTACGTGCTTATTTAATGATATATACACTGTAATGGCTGCAGAATTGTAAGTCTGGTGCTACTTAGCAACTGCAGAGAATCAGCTGTGCGACTGTTGGGGTGGCGTAGTTCAGTGTCGTCTGTACGCGACCCTTAGTATTGATCCCACTTCTATAGTGAGAGGGCCTTTGATACATAAGCGCTCAAGCTAAGTCGGTGAGTCATATTGCATACAGGCAAGATTTCGCCATTTCGATTTTTTATACTGTGATTGTGTATTTTGGTTGATGGCTTGGGAACGCTTGCTACACGCAACTGTTGAGAGCAGCACACCTTACGCGTATTACTGATGTCAGGCTAAAAAGTTCAATGGTCGATACCCTTTTCTATACAGTTTGTCTACTCTTGCTACTGAATTATATTTTTGTTGTCGTAAATAGTTAGTTTAGGTATCTTAATGGGTATTGGTATGGTTACGAATTTTCTCAAATTTCACTAGTCGTTGCTACTCAGAAGGTACTCAATGGGTTTAAGTTCAACCCTTTACCCTCACGTTTGATAAACTGCTATTCGTACGAACATTGATGTCTAATCTAGACAGTAAATAGATAATCACTGAGTGAAGAGTGAGGAACAAACCTCTATTGGGTCTGTTTCCATCTGACGTNCAAGGGGTTTAAGTTCAACCCTTTACCCTCACGTTTGATAAACTGCTATTCGTACGAACATTGATGTCTAATCTAGACAGTAAATAGATAATCACTGAGTGAAGAGTGAGGAACAAACCTCTATTGAGTCTGTTTTCATCTGACGTTGCTTCATTCGTACCTTCGACGCTGCGAAAAAAGCATGTTATGTGCCATCAGTGTTCCCTTAATGAAAGCTGGACGAGTCTTTGAGCAGTGCAGCAAATTCCCGTTTACTCTAGTCGCGAAAAACATTCTGCTGTGATAATTCATAAGTATATTAAACTCTGTGTTGCCCAGTTAGTGTATATGATAGATTCTATGTAAACGCTTCCAGTCATGTTTAAATGTAAAATACTGCAACATTTCATATGAATAATTGGTACTAACGGATGATGATTTTTTTGTCGACTGTTGATAGGATCAGGAACAGCCCATTGGATAGAACGTCAATGCGGTGGCCATCATGCATGAGGACCGCGATGGTATATAACCGTAACAGCAGCCCACAGATCTGAATGAAAATACTAAGCGGCTGGAACTTTTCTGCTCTAAAGAATTATACTCGTGAAATTTCTGTTGTTTCGTCGGTTATTTAAATATAACTTTTGGTAATGCGTTTCTATTTACTTTTTTACTGACGATAGAGGCCTCGGATGTTGTGATTACGAGCGCTGTAAACGCGTTTTCTAATTTTGTCCCAAACCTTGAGATAAATTTTCTATACTAAGGAAGTGATGCTATGGTTGCTGAGGAGCGAGCTTCCTCCTTTCGTTGCAGGAGAGGGCGGCCTGCCGTAGCTCCATCGATTATTTCTTTGCTGCCGCTGGCCGGTCACAGACGCTTCGATTGTAGGTAGCTCTGGAATCGATTATCGTGTTAGTGCTCTGTAACCGTTGGCGAGTACTCACTAGTACGTGGCTGAGTTTCACGTACGACTCAATAGGTCGCGAACGCCTTTATTGATCATATACTTTTGCGCTACTCACTGCGAACATGCTATACGTCACTGCATCTCGAGCCTTGCTATGGCAAGCTTGTTCGTAAGAATAGGCCACTCATTTTTTATATGTCCAGCAGCCTTGTGCGTTAATTTTAAGTAAAAAGTATTTGATATTCCGTCGCTGGAGGATCCTATAGCTTTTCATGTACATACCCTCTTATTCTTAGGTAGAGTAATATTGTAATGGACTTAGCGCGTATGTTTTAAATTCTCCCTAAATTTTATATTGTTAGCTATAGCTTGTTGACGAAACAGATAGAAATGCGTTCATGCAGTCGGTGGTTATCGTGTTCGTGCACTAACAACTATATTCTAGAAATAAGTTGATTAACCGGGAATCTGATTCTTAGGATAAAAAAAGCAGAAACGCGATCACAAACAGTATTAAAAAAAGACGTTTCGGATTACTAAAAACCCATTGTCATCGTTCTGAAAATCACAAAATTCGGATTTTGAAAGGTGTTTAAGAGTAACAAAAACAAATATTTCAAAGGTACCTTACCGTTAAAAAAAACGTGAATTTTCTATGAAATGAGAGCTTTACAGCCGATGTCCACTCGTCCAGCTCCGGTCAACGTTTAAAAATATACGACGATTCTAAAATGCGTTGGTCAGCAGTGGTTTGGTTTGGTTTGTGTCTAAAATAGAAAAATTATTGCTCCGATAAACACGGTCACTATTGATACAATGGTCACGGATGGTAGATTTTGTGAGCTTTGTTAAAAGTTGACCCGTTCGAAAAGAAGTTCCTCTGTGTTGGGCGCACCTCACAAACAATTGGAGAGCAGTGCTCCCAATGTACGATCACTCGCAGCGGTTACACTTGTAATTATACACTACTGAGGAGCGCACCAACTCACCGGATGCTTCTCTTCAATTAAAAAATGAACCTATCTTAAAATAATTCTCAAAATATATACATGAATCTACTAGGGGAAAATACTTGCTTATTTTTATGGTTATTTCTTGCGTAATTTTTTTCTGTTTGGAAACCGATGAATGACAATTGCAAGTATAGCCGTAATTCACATGCAGAGGGAATTTAGGCTTCGTATGATATTTGCTGCTCAGAAAGCATTTCAATTTTTGACCAACAAAATATAACGGGAAGTTACACATCCTAAAAAAATTCGCAAAAATTCGATCTCGAGGTGAAACTGCAAATGTTTAGGATATTTCATATGCTCTATTGAGAAGGGTTGTTACTATAAAACTTTTGTATCGGAAGTAAATGTTGCTAATAAAGTTTGTCCCTAGGCTGGTAAAAGTCGCTTTCCTAAAAAAAAAATATTGGTAGAAAATTGATTGGAAAGGGAAGCAGAACAGAACGGAAAGCTGTCGTTTTTTGAAGTCAATGTTTGTAAAAAAAAAGTCAATTCACCGTAAAATAGGGCACTCATAATAATAGCTTCTGCCAGATCTTCTTGGCTCAAGGAAAATACCTTCTTCCAAAAATTCTCATTTTGGTTTTAGTATCAAGTTTTAAGTGTTGTTGAAAATTATCAGTGTATCAGCTATACTGCTGCACGTGAATCCTCAATGATTTTGTACAACTGGCAATACCTCCGTTGTGGTGCTCCCACGAAATAGTTAAGCGTGATGTGATCACTCACGTGCTAATTCGATGCTAAGGCTGTGCAGAGGTGAGAAAGTTCCTGCTGTTTCTATAACGAGACCCCCTGACCCTGAGTGTTGCTTGGACCAGATATTGTCGCTCAATTTGTAAGCGTTTGTATGCGCCTGCATTGAATATAAATACTTTTTTTTTAATGTGGCTCTGCCTATAGCAACTGCGGTGGGCATTCGAGGAACAGGCTTATTTCTGTTTCACAAGTTACGTGTCACACTATCCGAAATCTCGGTGTAAGCAAATTACCAGTACAGTTTCCTTTAGCAGTGAAATGTGGCTTTTTCATTAGAACATGGTGCTTTTTTCTCTCACTTGAATTAAAGCGAGACAGTTTAACCCATTCGGTTATGCGTGCTTACTGTTCTTTTATCTGGCAAAATTTAGTAATATATGTTCCACTGAAGTAATATTGTAAGCAAGCAGCATGACTGCATTGTGGAGTGTTTGCATACATCACAAGCGATAAATTAAATTTGATCTTTTTAGTTAGTTTAACTTTGTTGTCATATATTTTTCTGCCTGACTAAGTATCTATTTCTACTCAAAACTATATAATGAAAAGCTAGATGTATTTATACAGTACCTATATATTTATATTTCTTATATGTATATCTTTATTTATTGATTTAATGTGACCTCTCCTGGATGGGGATACGATAGGCAGAAAATAAATTATCGAACAAACTTTGAGATTAATTAAATGAGTACGTACATTGTAGGGTCCATAGTCCACGGCTGCTATCGACTTCAGAAAGCGTAAACAGGTAGTTCATTTGTTATGGGGCCGAAGGCAGATGGCACATGCCTGCAAAATGACAATCTATTGGTGAAATAGTTGCGAAAGTCGTGGCTTGTTGTGGTGCAGGGATCAATTATCAGGTAGCTACTTCCTATCTTTACAATACTGCTCGTTCTTCTGCTAGATCCGGTGCCTCACAACAGAGGCCAGATCAATGTTCGGTCCTCTCGCTGGAGTGTGTTTTCTCCCTGTCACTCTGTTAAATATTTATTCAAGAAAAGTTGACTTCGACATAGTTCGGGGCAGCTTTTAAGAAAGGAACTCTATATTAATCACCGTTTCTTTGCATTGATTTTGTAAAATGTGTTGCAATTAAAAATGATGTATTTTAGGGTAGTACTACCACTCTGCAAAACGTTGTGTTCGCTGAAATGGACTCTTTATTGTTCTATAAAAGAAGAATATAGCTGTAGTGGACGCAAAGCTTTATCATTAACGTAGAATCCTGACCTCATGAGGCAACTTCCTTGCCGTCAGTTTGACGGCCGCGTTCGCTGGTTCTTGAAATAGCATAGAGCTCCTGCAGCAGGCTTTAAATCTGGAGTAATAGTTCATACATCAAATGGTGCAGAGAGGCAGAGACTATATAAATAATAGTAAATAATTCGAGATTTTGCCGTTTATACAGTTGATGATGCCAAAGTTCCGTTACAAGGGTTATGTATTTACGCACGAAGGATTGCTACCTATTATATATAATTTTGTTCATTGTCACTAGATGAATTTGTGTCTGGAAATTTCATGTAATGTATTTCTAATTTTTCATACGAACTCCTTACTTACTAACTCTATAGTATATACATACTTGTATATTAACTATAAAAGTTTGCCTTGTAACGTTAGTAATGATGGATGGAGACCGAACCATAATGGCTACTATTATCAGCCTAGCATTTCTGTGGAGGTGCTGCTGTGCATGACAATTTGTTCAGTTCTGTTTTTTCGCGCGTTTCTTTGGCAAATGGTTGACCTTGGGAACTACGCCAACGCTGGTCGTGCCAGGCTCGATGAGGCTATCATCTCCTTTTTTATTTCATTGTTGCATTCGCAGCTAGAGAGACGTGCATTGAAGGGCTCCCAGCGTGCTGAGTGACGACTCGCTTCACATGCTAGTCTTACGTCCTGTTTACGTATTTCATAGCGTGCAATGAATTGCTGTATCTGTTCACCCAACAGAAAAGTGCACAGTTGTTTGAGCTCTGGTTCACTTCCAATATTACGAGACTTCCGGAGTTTTACTAATGACGTTTGAGTAAGCTGGCCGGACGGCCTACATTCTAGCGCATCTTCTAGCGCACTCGCAGGTGCGTTTGTTCACACGGAAACGACGAAGCATCTGGTTGTTTTGAAGTATGAATGTAAAGCGAATGACTATCGTGCGAACAGGGCCTTACGCGAGGTCTAAACGTTCAGATGTAGTATAAGTAGTTTTCACAATACGACGAATTTCTGTGCTTCATCAAACTGGCCCTAGCGACTCTCTATCTTTTTATCTTTACCCTTCCTCATAAAGAACTAGCAAATATTGTAACGCAAAGTTGAATCTGTCAACGTGCTACTTTGAGCGAGTGCACGTGTGTGACAGATTTTTATTGTCGGCAGCAATTACAGTTGGCTGTGAGCGTAAATGCTACGCGTACACCTTCACTCATGTTAATGACACACTGATAGCTCCAGGAAAACGACAATTTATTCCTTTTCCTTTATTGTTGTTCTCTGAATACAATCATCGTTAAAATGCATATGTAAGAGCTCAATAAAACTGGCAAAATACGAGACTAAAATAGCACGAGGATCAAGCTCAATTTACCTACGGATAGAGAACGAGTCTACTAAAAGTCATATATTCACTCGTGAGACACACATTAAAAGACCTTGATATCTGTTGCAGTAAAATAAACTCCTATACATACACATGAAGCAGAAAGGTAAGACTAGGATATTTAGCTTCTAAATTTCTAAGCACTGCTTACAGTCTTCAGTATGTGATAACCAATATCTAAAATTCGGGCAATAAAACCTTGATACGCACCAAATTGATTTACTGCCGGTGCCTAACGCAACTATGTCCGAGTGTTCTCCCCACTCGTGTGTATATATTGTACAGTTTGCTTTAATGCCTATCTATGTACAGTTATCCCAGGCAAATCGATGCACAAACTGTTCTACAGTGTATCCTAACCACAGTGTATCCTAAGTTTTCCTTTGAGCCATGGTCTAAATATCCCTATTCTGTGAATGGAATGTGGTGTCTGCATTGCCAACCTCTGATAAAATGATCGTGTTTTTTTACCTTCTCTTCTTTCTGTTCCATACAGTCCATTGTGAGTGGTTTAGTGCTGGGTTTTTTACAAGAAAATTTATGTCTACAAGGTTGCATGCAGACTTCCATTTGCAGGTATGCTTCTCTGCCGATGATCGTATGTAAAACTTTACTCTGTGAGCTTACTGCAATGGAGGCGAGCGTTGGCAGGTTCCCGTGCAGAGTATTTACAACAAATGCTGCCGCGCCCATTTTAGCGTCGCGTGCAAGAAGTTGGCAGGCTGTCAGCACTGTGGTGCTGTTGCCAGGTGATGCAAGCTGCACTCCCTGCTGCACCATCTCTTCTGCTCATGTTTGTTTACACCATCTATCTCTTTCTCTCGCACTCCCCATCGGTGCCAGAACCTTTTCCTCTTACTTGCGACCGTGTGTTGCTCCGTAGTTATATGTTGCAAAACTCTTCATCTGTGTGAGCTACTCCTGTCACGTACCCTGAGTGTGAGTCAAGATTCGCGTATCGAAAATAGTAGCCTATCTTTCATATAAATATAAGGTCGACTAGTCTAAAAATAAAATTTTCTACGTTTCGGGACGTCCTTTCCCATCATCAGAAACTACATCAAATACTAATAACTATTAGATGAAAAATTTATTTAAACATTTCATAAACCTAAGGCACTGACGACTTCTCGCTCCTCATTAGCCTTAGGTTTAAGAAATGTTTAATTAAATTTTTCCTCTTATTGTTGATAGTATTTGATTTAGTTTCTGATGATGGGAAAGGACGTCCCGGAACGTCAAATTTTATGTTCAGACTAGTCGACCTTATATTTATATGAAAATGGTATCTTTTAAGTATTGTACTTCAACGACTATGTACATAGAAAGCCTTCTTCGAAAAGATATTTATCATCGAGAGTATTACTTGCGGTTGTTATTGCTGGAGACGTGTGAAGTGCAGTGCCACGAAATTTTATCGATTATTCCAGTTCACTTTCTACATTACAGATAAGAAATTAGTTTTCACATTTCTTTTAGGCCGGGCTATGGATTTCCATCTGTGCNNNNACTATTCCCTGGGCGACGCATAGTGTAACGTCTATAAACAAGAGGAGCAGACACTTAAGTTTTTGCTCACGCTTTGTGAAAGTCTGCGAAATGTGTGGCTGCGCTATTGACCTTACGCCATGGTCTGTCTCAACTGGCGCTGCAGTGGGAGAGAAGACTTCCTTCCCCCATGACGGTCGCTCGCTCTTCCATAGCTTTACGAATAGGCTAAAAACGTTGCATTTTATGTCATCCATTACTATTGAGGTGGCCAATCGCTTTAGTTTCTTCTTGTTTCTGGCACCTTCTCTGTCTCTCTTGAGTTAGGACAAGGAATGGCTACATGTTATCACGTAGTTCGACGCTGGGGACAGTTTACTGCTCTTTAAATTACTCTTGACGCACGATAAAGTGGCTAGAGAAATCCTGGCATGTCGTGGTAGTGTAACTTCACAATTCCCGTTTCCCTGCAATAACATTCTCTCTGCCTCATAGCGATCGTCACAGGGTTTTGTAGTTTGCGTTTATTTGCGTACGTCGTATACGCCGTTTTAAGCAAACGGGGGTAATGTTTGTCTACTGACATTTGAACCAAAAACTCACCATACCTGGTAGCTGCTGTGCCCATCTTTCATACTTCGTTTTTGCCGTGTTCGAACTCTCAAGGATAGTCGAAGGACGTAGTTGTGATTAACTGGAGAGTGATGCAGCACTCCTGATATTGTCGTTTTTCCTTGATTTTTTTACGGCAACTGCAGCATTGTGTCTGCTTGAACATAGTGCCCTTATACTAGTGCAGGATGTGGAGCGCTGTCGCTATCACTGCGCCGCAATTAAGCTACAGAACCGTGCCTTCCATATGCCGGCATGAGAAACACGCACTAAATGGTCGTGATAGTTGTCATGTTTGCTCTGTTATTTGTTTATAAAGTGAGTCATTGTACAGGAACTAATTGAGCCACAACGCAGGGATTGTGTACTGAGTCAAATGTAGTGCATTTAAAGGATAATGAAGAATATGAAAATCTCATAGGCTGTATTTTACTGCTGCATATTTACAGTGCTAACGAATGTAAGGCTTACTTTGGCTGCTACTCAGTGAAATAGGTACAGTTCCACTGATCATCGGGCATCGTATAGCGAACTTTAAAAAAGGCCTACAATGCGAGAAACAAAGCAAGCGGCTTAATAGGTTGTTTTCCTATTCTGTTATGGAGTCAGTAATACTTGAATTTGAAACGCAAAACATTAACTGTATACAGTGCAAGGGGTTCGCCACAATACAGAATGGTTAGGGCAAGTTCAGAGGATGTTCTGCCGGAAAACAGTGCAATCAAAACGCTCAATATCGGGATGGTTGAGAGGTGCATTGACTACTTTTACGTTTGACGCTCTTCACTCTCCATGCTGATCGTGTTAGAAAGGTTACTTTTCTACTTACTTGATCTTCGCTTGAAGTAGTTCTAGTAATGTATATGCGCTACCTGTTCAACTGCTCTAAACCTCAGCATCCGCCGCGTGATTCTTCTCGGACGCCTACCGTAAAGTCTACTTGCTCGTTAGCCCAGACTTTATATCATAATATCCACTGCATTTTAAATCTGTGAGCAGTTATCTGAAAAATATATTCATACACGCTGATCAATCAGCAGAATAATTCCAGTCCATGGACGTGTATTCGATTATATCATTACTAGCCTGACCTAGCTGTGTATCGCCTTCTATGTCGTACGAAACAACTATCTCATTATAAATATGCATGTGTCGACGTTTTGTAAATATACCTCATCAAGAACTTCACGAATCCATAGTTATTTATTTGCTCGTACCCTCTTTTTTTGCTAGCGAATGCTGTATGGTGTCGTGTTTCTTTTTATCTATAGAAGCACGAGGGCCGTTGATAACACACGCCGTGGAATGGACGCAGACCCAGCAGTAGTTACGTCTCTTCAGGAAGAAATAAAAAATCTATACAGATACTTGATATCTTCACAAGCTCCGTTGCATTCGAGCAAGCTTCCACAGGTTACGACTACATACTGGTTGAAAAAAAGGCGTATAAATAAAGGTTACCTGACAGAAAAGTAACACGTTCAAGTGTCCTCTGGCGAAAAAGAATATACAGTATATACAATATTAGCCATGCAAGAACGTTTAATCACTAATTTCTACCATGACATTGGGAAAAAATATTGCAGCGTTGTACGCTGTGTAATATTATTAAGGCTTTCCCTGTCGTGGCAGTAAGCGGCTGTGGATGTCACGATGGTCGCAGCATCTGTTATATTCAGTCTAGCGACGGGTCCCCAATCCCTACACTTTCATTTACTTCTTGTGTCGCTGGTGTAACCGTCACGTTTGGTAGTCACGCATGTGGCAGCGTGTAGCAACTGCAGCCGCGGCCGTTGGAAGGCTGCTACGTGGCGTAGAGGCAGGTCATCCTGTACCGAGTCTGTGCAGCTACGGCGGCCGCTGCAGCAGTTCTGCGGAGGCTAATATCGAGCTTCGCTCTTCCTTCCTCACTGCCTGAGCTTTTAGTGTTCTCTCTCTCTAGCTCTGCTGTGGCACACCGTGCAGCAGTCATGCTTCGATGCCTGTGGTCGTTTCTGTGTCAGCTGATGACGCTTCATGGAAAGGTCAATGCTAGCTTTTTTACTGGGCATCCTATCCATCGATTTTGTATTCCTGCTATGAAGGTTCGTACCATCGAAGCTGTAGCGAAGTCGCTATTTTTAAGTCCTCTGAACATTGCTTCGGTGCACGATGTGTCACTACTTGCCAATGCAACACATTAGCTGGGCTCAATCTGGATGATCAAGAAGTTTGATCATCCAGATCAAATTTGACGACACTGCGCACTCCAACGTTGCCCTTTCGTGATGCTTGCCGTTCCAGAAAGTATCGCTGTGAAGTGGTGACGTTCAAATGTTTCATTTAAATCTTCGCTTGGTGTTTGAAGTTTAATCACCCGCACTGTACTCTTACAAATGGACGTTTTCGTTTTTAACTTCTGATAAAAAATAGTTCCAATTCATTCAGTGAGCCTACTATATAATTAAAAAAGTCGTACGTTGATAATTGAAGATGCGGCCAGTAGGTATGGAACAAAACTATGAAATCCCAAGCCGTGGTGGTGTTCCGTGCTGTGATTCGCTCGACTAAGACCTGTAGATATATTTCTCGTAATTGCGGGCGTGCTCTGAGGCTTTCGGAATACCCTCCATGTACCTATTACTTACTTTTATGGTTGATTTAATTTGCTGCTATGAGTGAATAACATAAAAGTTCATTTCTCTTAATAAGAGAACATTAATACCGTCTAAAAGAATGGACAGTATGCGTTAGTGATGTACACACTCTCTTACTTTGATTTCATGTGCTTTTCTTGCCTGAGAGCCCTGCATGTCGCTTGCTTTTCCTCTTTAAGTTGCCACACTTTGGAAAACAAGCTACAGAAGTCCACCGTAAATACGTTAACTACATCCGAACGTCGTAGTTAGCTTGGAAAAATCATCCCCAGATTATATTACCATTGCTACCTGTTCATATACGGCAAGTATTGACCGGGGTGAGGTAAAGCTGTATCTGTACTTGGAGCCTGGCATGATGACGCCTTGTGTTGGGTGACCTTCTGGCTGACTTGCTTCCACTCAGAGCCTGCGGCTGCTGATCATCTGTTGCCATGCATGGTCGTGCCCTGCACCTGCACTCCGCCCCTGGCAGTTGTGCTCGTCTTCTGCCTCACTGGCCGCCACCCTGTCTCCTCGTCTCTACCGTCCTTCCTCGTAACTCTCCTCTACTCTTCTTTGTGTTGTTTCAGAATAAAGGAGGGCACTGGGAACTAGCCTATACAGCCTCTGGTCTTAACTAAAAATTTATTTTAAAATTTGTCACTACTCTGGTCGGCTGACATCCTTAGCGTCAGTTGCCACACTGTCGTCCATTGCGCTGATATCTGCTCGTCATGGCTCACTGCCGTGTCTTCTTCAGCGCTGTCCTTAGAACCATTCGCTGCCCGTGATTTAAAGCGCCAGTTGTCCACTGCATTGAAGGACATGGAAGAATATAGGGAGTACATGTGCCACCATATTACATTATTGGATACTATGTGCATAATTACTACAACTGTTACCGAAATTTCATAGGAGCGTATCTATATTTGCTACTGCAGTTTCTTCTTTGTATTTGGATCTTCTGAGAATCCACAAATATTAGTTCTAAATATTTCTGTAACAATTTATTGCTTTTCGGATTGGGCACCTTAAGATTTTGCCAACTGTTTTTGTCAGTCATTCGCTTGTTCATGTGCGCCAGAATTTTCAAGTATTTGTTCAGCAATATTTTTGAAACTGGATTTAAATATCGTATTCACATATGCCAACGCGCTTTTTTCACTTCCCAACCGAAAACAGCCCTACGCATGCTTGTTGCCCAACGTCTCCTACCAACCTAATTGTTACTTCCTGCGTTCTACATAAGTTGCTTCTTCATAATATGCTTAGCCTGGGAGGTTGATGTTTCTCTTTTGGGTCCAACTGTAAAATCTTTAATTGCTCGATAACGAAACGTGCAAACTTCACTGCTGCGTGTACCCGACGCGAGGAGGTCGTGATGCTCGTAACGTCTGAGAGCCGCACTTCTTCCCTGTTCATACGACTACTATCAGCGAATACTCCTGCGCGCTTCCGATGAGTTACCCAAAGAGTTTGCGGAATGAATGATTGGTGAAACAGTATTTTGTTCCTACTTTTTTGAGCGAATGGAATTGGTGGGAAAATGTAGCATAAAAAACTGGGCATCATATCTAGCCCGGGCATTTGTGAGTGCTTAAATACTTGAACAACGTGCCATGAGAGGTGGCTATAAATACTGTAATTGTTACATTTTTGCAAGTTAGTGTTTACTTTTCAGTCTTATTCGGCAGCATAACTTCCAGTTTGTCTTATGCAAGCGTGACCGCGTGAGGTTTAGGTTGTTACCATATGATAAAATCAAACGCGTTAATTGGAAACAGTTTCTGATATTGATTTAGAAGAGAAAGTTTACACATTAATGTATTTCAACAAAAACAATAAATTTAATAAGTACGTTTGGTGAAGACGATAATTGAACAAGAGTTTTCTCAGGGAAACACTTAAACTTATTTGAAGAAAAGTTTCTGCATAAGTACTGACTTATACAGGCATAGATACTGGCTTAGCTACGTCATAGAGGGTACAGCTAGCCAATGCTGCAGTCGGAAGGGCCTGACCACAGTGAAATTTGAGTTGACCAATGCAGTGGACCATAGAGTAGGCCATCTCGCTTGTCTTCAAAATTTATTGCTTTTAACGGACCTTAGAACAGTTTGGCTCCAAAACATGAGAAAGAACTTGGCTAAAATGTACCGCCTACATAACACCATGGGCGAAGCCTACAGCCACTCAAGAGTGGGCTTTGTTAAGATTGTAGGAGGGACCGCCTCTTGTGACGGGGTAGGGCTGACAATTTCTTGAGTGTTGAGACAGTTTCGAGAAACGACAGCGGGGTTAGCGTTATGAATTAGAATTCCGCAAGTTTCAGTGCCGGGTTTGTGCGAGCACAACGAGTTAAAGAAAAAACAGTGACATGAGACGGACGGCATCAAGGCTCAGAAGTGTCTACCAGTGACAGTTTCTGGGCTGCGGGCGTCAGTTATATCACATTTGAATAGAGTGGGCGGGGACTGATAAACGTTATAACTGGAGAGCATTTGGGTTACAAGTAGGCTAATCAGTTTGCTGCTCGACGAGTACGCCAATTTTCATTCGATACGGCAGCGGGGATTGGTAACGTAAATAAAACCTTTTAACGAAAAAGCGAAAAAGCACTTGGGACAAATAATTTGCCGCACGACGAGTGCGCCGATTTACGTTTTACTGTGCCGTACTGTGACAACGAGGGAGAAGTATGGCTCACATGAACTACACTGTTGAGTGATGAATACAGCTTTTTTTAGGAGAAATTTTTGTAGTTGGGAGTTCCATATCTTCGATGAGGTTTGAGCCGTACAACGTCGTTTGATTGAGCCGGTGGAGCACCACTGAGGAGAGGGAAACAGCGTTGGTCGATTTGGAAACTTCGCTGTCTTGGGTGAGCTATAATTCAAACATGGGAATCGCTGCTCCACACGTAAATGTAAGAATATGATTACAAAAATGTCCAGTACTCTGACTTTCAATAGTGAATTTAAATCTTTGAGTAAAATTGATTAATGCATTATCATAAATCTGAATGTATCCCAGACTGAATTTTTTCATTTTTATTTTGAAACTAGACGACCCGTGACCCGTTGGGTCGTCATCAAGATCGTTCTTTGCTTTTGCAAAAAACTTGTGTGATCCAGCTGGTCATAGACCACACGCTTTCGGCCGTCGATCCTGCCCGTACTGGTCACCATAAGCAACTTCTTTGCTTCCCGAATGAATGTTCAACACTCGCTCTGTGAGCGAAGCCTATTTTTATGTTACGTATTCCAGTTAAATTTCCCGTAGCACCTTTCAATTTAATGTGCCCGTTCTTACAGCCGAGCCCGAGCCCATGTTTCACTTCCGTCTCACAGATACAATCGATTTAAATCTCCAGCCCCCCCCCCCATTTTTTTATCATGAAGTAAAGCAACGGTGTGTAAACATGATACAAGGAAATGAAAGTGACACAAGTAAATAAACGTGACACAAGTAAACAAGCTTCACAGACTTTTAGTATAATACGAGACGACATGTGATCCGTTGGGTCGCAATCACGATCGTCTTTGCTTTCGCACTAAAGCAAGTGTTATTTAGTTGGTCATAGACCACACGCTATTCGGCCGCCCTTTCCTGTCCACTATCAGCAGATTCTTTCCTTCTCTAATGAATATGCAACACCCAGGCTGGAAGCAAAATCAATTTGTATGGTACGTTATTTTTTTTTTCAGTTATATTGCCAGCGTGCCCGTTCTTGCAGGCGAGATCAGGTTTAAATTCCGTATCACAGATACAGTCAGTCAACTGCCTCCTAGGTTCTCCTATTACATTCACTAGGGTGCCCGTGCTGTCATAAAATGACAGCGAATAATTTGTGTTGATCTCTCTTCATTACCTCCGCCAAGGAGGTTATGTTTTCGTCGTGTTTGTCTGTCTGTATGTTTGTCTCTTTGTCTGTCACCAGGATAACTCAATAAGTTATGAACCGATTTGGATGAAATTTACAGGGATTGTTAGGTATGTTAGGAGGAACAGATGATTAACTTTTGGTGAAGATATGTCCATCCGTTTGTTTGTTTNCGATGCCATAACTCAAAAAGTTATGAATGAATTTTGATGAAATTAACATGAGTTGTTAGGTATATAACAAAGAGTAGATTACCAAATTTTGGTAATGATCCGTTTGTTCGTTCGTTCGTTTGTCACTGTTTTCAATTTTATGCTTGTTAGCACAATAACTCATAAAACAATGAATGGATCTTTATGAAATTTATAGGAGTTGTTAGTAATAATAAAAGACATAAATGATCAAATTTTGATGCAGTTCGGTTGGTTCGTTTGTATGTTTGACTCATATTTGTTATAACGTTTGTTAACAGTATAACTCAAAAAGTTATGAACCTATCTTCAAAAAAATTGAACAAGCTGTTATTAATATAAAAAGGTACAAATGATTAGATTATGGAGTTTATGCAAAGAAAATTATGGTTTCAGAGCCAGTTTGAATTTTTGCTACCGTTGGCTCACTTGGCGGAGGTATGCGCTCTCAGAGTGCTCTAGTTAACCATGCTTTCCTTCTTACAATGCCAACTTTAAAGATCATCCAGATGAGGGTTCTCGGCATCCTAATTACCCTAATTACTGAGCATCAACACTCTTATTTTCTGACATGAAAATAATTCTTTACTTTTGCAGTCAGCTCAGCAATACTGAAAAGAACTGATTCGATTTGGTATTATAGATACCCTAGTGTGTCATATTTGTCCGTTAGTCTTTTGGTTATTGAAAGATGTTTCGTCGACAATTGTATCAAGTGTGCTTGGGCCGCTGTTCTTCGTTCTCTATACTAGTGACATGTTATCTTCGCTTGAAAACACGATGATCAACTATGCCGATGATTCATCTTTGATAGAAGTGATACCTGCTCCTCGCCTGCGTAACGCTGTCGCTCAGTCTCTGAATAGAGATTTGTCACGCATTAGTGCATGGTGCTCGGCCTGGAGTATGAAGCTGAATGCCAGTAAGACCAAGTCGATGATGATCAGTGGGTCTCGGACACTTGTACCGCAGCATCCACATCTGGAGATAGATGACACCTTACTTCAGGAGCCTAGCTCCTTGGAAATTCTTGGTGTTGTCTTTGATGAGAAGCTTACATTTGAGCCGTATATTCGAAGGTTGGAGTCACGTGCTTCCTCTGAGATTGGGCTTCTGGGTAAGGTGAATTCTGTGTTTGGTGACAGTCAGGTAGTCCGCAGATATTTTTATGTTTTTCTGTTACCTGTGTTAGAGTATTGCTCACCGGTCTGGGCTTCAGCTGCTGACACTCACTTGCGTTTGTTGAATCGACTTGTCAGTTCAGCCAGCACGCTGTGCGCTGATAATGATCTGGTGAACCTGTCCCACAGGAGAAGAGTAGCAGAGCTATGCATGTTTTATGAAGTGTACAATAATGAGAGGCATTGGTTGTATTCTTCTCTCTCTGCCCTCAAGGTTTTTGGGAGAGCGACTCGTGCTGCGTGCGGAGCGCACTCTTTTACTTTGGAGGCTGTCAGATGTCGAACTAATCAGTTCTGTCGGTGCTTCGTGCCCTGGTCGGCTAAGGTTTGGAATTTGTTGCCGGCATCG
>LQNS02276867.1:8619244-8630831 GCA_001587735.2 Parhyale hawaiensis
TTCAAAGTAGAGGTCGAAACTCGGTTTACTTTTTATATTTGGTCACTCGGCATTGCAGACGGAGGGTCAAACATGATTGATCAGTCATTGTTAAGAAATGCAACATCATAACAATCGTGATGCGCCCAGTGGGAAGAACGTGCCTGCTTTTCGTATGTGCTAAATTGCAGGTCTAATCATACCATTGCCTTTCCAGCTGAACACCCTTATTGCAAGACGTGCCTCTGTGGACAGGTTTTGCTCTATTGTTTGTATTCGTAAAAATATTTCATTCTTTCTAACCAATTAACATCCCGCAGGACGTTACATTTGGTCACTTTTCATTAAATATTAGTCCTGCGAAAGTTGATGTTTAATGAAGGCGGAGCCTGAAGCATGTATTATCGTTACATAATTGAACGCTTCGTGTATTTATTCATGTATTTCGTGTCCGGATCTTACGGAAACAGATTGGCGGAAAATAGGCCAAGTTGCAGATTTTGTAATTAAATCGCATTTTCATGAAGAGTGATGACCAGGCTGCAAAAAATGGTGAAGTGGGATCCTTTTCCCTTTATCTGAATGCACGTTTTGCTTGAAACACTTCTTGCAATCGGAACAATATCTATGCGGCTTCTGGGTTCCGACTTTATAACTGTTTTCTCTCAGGTCACGACGTATAAAGTCGGCAGATGATTAACGGAGCACCTACGACGCGTCAGGCAATAGACAATTATTTCACGGGCAGCAGACAATTATTTCTTCTAGCTTTCTGTCTTTCTCTGTGGGAGCAGATTTCGCTTCATAGGCCAAAATTTAAGCGCTTCGATGGAGTAGATATTGGAGTACGAAACACAGTATCATGGGTACGGTGCACTCACATTGCATACAAGCTGACTGGAGTTGCATTCACGTTTATTGCAGTGTTTTACTCAAGATTTTACGCTGGAAGACACACGTTGAACTAAGAAGAAGGATAGGGAATGTTTAAGAAGAACGAGACTACTACAGTCGTACTACGAAGACGTGCTACCAATGGAGAGAGATAAAGTGCCCATGCGACTTAGTGACAAGAACGACTTGAAGTAAAAAGATTACAGAAGGGAAAAAGAGCTGTTAATAAGCGTGAGCGGAAAATGTGGAAACTGCAAGTTAGAGAAGAAAGCAAATATATCGGGTATTTCTTGAAACCGGGATGTCCGCTATTCCAACGAATTCTGTATATCGATTATTACGTAAATTTTTCTCACGCACGGGTCCACTAGTCTTCTTCTATATTATAATTCTGCTCGAGGCTCCATCCGTGCCTGTGTCTGTACGTTACGCTTTTCAGTATAAGGTAGGGGGAACTTCAATATGCAAGAAGCTCTGATTTTTGCTATAACGAAGATCAACCATAGTTGTCTTCTTTTTAGCTTGCTCTTGAAGAAACTTTCTGTCACTTTCAAAACAAAAACATGAAGTTTGTTTTGCACATAACATACAATATCCACTTTGTTGGTGTTGCATTACGATCCAAATATGAGAAAATTCGTAGTCTGGATACGGCGCAAAGTGAGCTGATCTGAACGGCTTCATTCTAAAAAATTTTTACTATGACAGTATGATGTTCAAAGAAATCGAGTAAACTGACCGAGAAAGGGGGTTCGGCAGCAAAAATCGATTATTGAAAAAATGGGCTTAGTCTGGTGTATATTGTAGTGAATCTATTGCACAAAATAGAACCGAAAAATGATGGGATACTATATGGACCAGCCACGGGTCACGCTATAGAACTGAAATCATCAGATACACAAATGAAAAATGGCATTGTTCAGAATGTGAAAGTCTAAATAATGTTTATATTCAGTAGTTGAGAAATACATCTCAGCGAAGGCGTATACATATAGACGAAGAGCAATAAGAGAAGTACTTCCGAAGAGTGAGACTGCTATATTTGTTTTTTTTTTGCTGTCTTTTTGTCTCTATCATGATGTACAAGTGCAAATTCTTTGCTGGTAGAACATTTGCGAGATTGACCGGTGAACTACGTTAAATACGTTGCAAACGAGTCGGAACACGGCAGCGGTTCACGTTCTTGGAACAGATGTTTCTGTGCTTGTGATGATGGCTTAATCTATAAACACATACAGATTCCAAATGAGAACCAATGAGAATTGAAACTCAATATAAAGCAAGAGAGATATTCTATACTGAACAACAGACCCTCGCTGGAACGAAATAGCTGCCACGGGGGGTTTTAAACACAATAGACGTAAAGTCAACTTTGACTGCACCCTCCCCTGGGAAATCCACACGCACTGGTTCGTGCAGCAGACATAGGCCAACGGGCCCCAGAGGAATAAGTGAAGCTGCAGCCGACGACGGGTCGCTATATGAACTATGGTGCCGAAACGAAAGGTTCAAACGACCCGCCACCCCCCTACCCTAAGGTAGGTACCTCCACGATAGCTATGCGCACAAGCAAATTAGCTGATTCAGCGCACCGAGGCCGTGACAAAGACAAAGCTATAGTCGAAGCTGCATCTCCGGCAGTGTATTCGCAAGGGTAGGGAGAAACGTTCACGTGTGCAGCAGACTTGAGGTTAGACGCACTTCGCCGCGGGTGTTATTTATGGGGCAGGTTAGGTTAGAAGAGCTGCATTAGGTCATATTAAAATTATTTATAATAGCCTACCTTAGAATTGCTACGTTTAATGCTGTGAGACCGTGAACTTTCCAGGGGTCCCGCTTGCAACTTATTATTTTCATTGCTAACACAAAACATATACGGTGTTTACCTTCTACCAGTGGGTGGTCAGACATTCGTACTTTATTGTTTCCTCGTATTATTGTCGCCCTCACGTTCTTGCAGCTGTTCCTTACTCGGCCTTCCGCGACTTAATGTCGGCGTTTAATCATACGACGTATATATGTAGAGCAGCGCATAGGCATTGGATTTGCCCTGCGGGCCCTGTGGTTAAAACTATTGTTGCATGTTACGTTTCGCTCCGTGTTCACTATCTATATACATACATATCCGTGTAAGATATGTTCTATATTTCTTGTGGTATTTCTGTCTGCTGCTGCTCGAGTGCCCTCCAGTATAATACTGCTGCTGTGCTTTTTTCGATTTCCGAGGTTTTTGTGTGTTCCTCTGTATTGCCTGTAGCCATTGAGTCCTCAACTGGCCCTCGACTGAGAGGCAGAATTTACTCATTCTTAGTTAGTTTTTCGCTATTTAAGAAGCTAATACTTTTGCAGTTGATGGCGATAATCATAATTGGCTATTAAATTTAGCAAGAAGTGGTGTCCCCTCTTCTAGCTTGATAAAAGGTTAACCACTTCAGGATTTCTGTCGCATTGTCAAGTATCAGTTGAACAGTACCTATTACCGTGTGTTCTTCAGGAATCTGAGGCTGCTCAAAACCACAATGGTGTTGAAGCGCCATCTCTTTTCAGCTCTTTTGCAGTGGACTTTGATCGGCAAAACCATTACCAGTAACGCCCAGGATAGAGCAACGACGCCTTGCGTCACGCGATAGCAAGACCTGTTCTGCACAGGCAATGTTTAGAGGACGCAAGTTCGCTGCTGCCAAGGTGATCCGTGCTTGCATGCAGGTAGTTTCTCCCTCAACAGTCTCGCAGTCTTTTGTTGTAGTCGTGAATGCTTTGAGGAAGTCGTTCTTCTGTCTCTCTCTCAGTGTTCATGGTTAGATCTGGGGAAGGATTGTTCTATTCTGGCCAGTGCACAGAACCCTGTCGCCTGTGTGAGTATGCATGTGCTTCTTTGACGCGTTGTGTCTCAGATTACAGCAAGTTTGCCGAGTGTTGTTGTCATTTCTATCGTCGCTGTTGCAGTTCTTGCGTAGTGATGATGTGCTAGAACGTCAAAAAGATATTGCAGCGGGTTGCTACAGGCTCGTGGCTGACGCTGGATCCACGGCAAGTGCTCTTCAATGTGCTTTTGTCGTTTTCCTCGTTTCACTTCCTTAACAGCAAATTTTTATTGACATCAAGGCTGTGGCTTGGGAGGATGATAAGTTAGCTTATCGAAGATACAGATTTGCCAAAGCTATACGCCAGGTTTGCCTTCTTAATTAAGTTGTTTGCAATGTTACGATAAACTGAATAGTCTTACATATTTTTGTTAATAGAATTCAGCTTGAACAATCTAGTCCCCAGCTTTTGTATTTTATTTTAGCAAAGACGCATTATACTGAGTGTTTTAATAGCTATATTTTCTGATTTCTTGATTCAATCGTAATTTATTCCCTCTCTGCTAATGTGTTACATGCAGAACTGCAACTCGGAGGCGGTGGTAATCGGACGTTTTAGGGAGCCGGGGGTCGGAGTCGGATACTCGCTTGTCCCTGAAAGTCGGAGACGTCATCGGTGAATGTGGACGACAGTTGTTGAAAAACGAGTCAGGTATTTCTGGGGCCCAAGGAGTAAGAGTCGGATACGGATGGTCTCCGGAGTCGGAGTTGGTTGGAATTGGTCCCCTCGATTCCGCAGTCCTGGTTATAATTTGTATTTTTAAAAGTCTGCAAGTAAACCAGTGTGGAGCAGAATATTATGTAGCGCGGACATCATAAAACAATCTAAAATGAAAAAGATTAACCAATGGAAAATGAAAGTGCGCTGTGATTTATACGAACCGAGCAAACCCACCGCTGGGGCTAACTTCTAATATTTGTTTACCTTGTATCTGCCTGCATTTTAAAGCCATCACTTAAGTTCAGAGAGCGATATTTTTTTTGCAAGAGGTGTGGCTGAAAATTTCTGCAAATCTAATGCTGTTGGACAGCTGGCAAGGCGGGAAAATGTCTGATTTCTCTCAGCGAAAATTAAGGAAGCAACACAGGATATGTGCATTGGCAAGAAAGATTTATAGTTGTTAATTATCTATTGGAAGTAATGGATTCCTAGATTGCGAATGTTTCTCTTTTATCAGTTATATTTATAGCAGAGCACTTCCTGCGTCCGTTTATTAGAAATATTTTTTATTTTAATGTGATTTATATGACTTCAGAAAAGACTGGTCTTGCGCCGACTTGTTTTATTACCTCCACCAAGGAGATTATGTTTTTGTTGGGTTTGTATGTATATCTGTCTTTTTGTCTGTCTTTCTGCCCGTCTGTTTATCTGTCACCAAGATAACTCAAAAAGTTATTGATGGATCTTTACGAAATTTACAGGGAATGTTAGGTGTGTTAAGAGTAACAGGTAATTAACTTTTGGTGGAGTTCCGTTTAATCGTTTGATTGTCCTGCCTCTCGTTTATTAGTACCATAACTCCCAAATTTTTGGACGCATTTTTATGAAATTTACATGAGCTGCTAGGTAGCTATATCACGAAGAGTAAATGACAAGCTTTTTGACGATGATCTGTTTGTTCCTTTGTCTCTATGTTTCTTTGTATGTTTGTTAGCAAAGTAACTCAAAAAGTTATGATCGGCTTTTGTACAAAATTTAGATGAGTTCTTAGATACAGTATATTCTGAAGAGTAAATGATGTTTGTTATGTTTGTTTGCAAAATGACTCAAAAATTTGTGCAACTGACTTTTATGAAATTTACATGAGTTGTTAGGCATAATACGAAAAGTAAAGGACCTAATTTTGATGATGATCGGCTGATCTGTTTGTGTGTTAGACTAATGTTTGTCAACAATATAATTCGAAGATCATCAATAAAATTACAAAAGCGGTTATTGCTGTTCAAAGCACAATGACCATATTGTGGTGTTGATAAAAAGGAAGTCATATTTTCAGAACAGTTTAAATTTTTCGTTAACGTTGTTTTGCTTGGCGGAGGTATGCGCTCTCAGAGTGCTCTAGTTGTTAGTATCTTCAGTCTTTACGGCTACGTAGTCCGGCAACATAACTTTCTGCGACAGTTTCATTAAATTTTATACTTTTGATTGACATAACTAGTCCTATTACTACCTCGTAGCTCTTAGGTTCGTATTTATGACTCAGTAATGCGGGCTGCAACAAGCTAATCTGTTCATTATCTAATAATATTGCTGACTTTTATAGAGTTATCGGCACATGCTGAGGTTTTTGCTGAAGTAATTATTATTAGTATATGTGACTGAAGGACAGACCTTGGCAGTAACCCTCGTGTCACATGTCGGAGCGCTCAGTGCGGGCGTTTAGGACTATGCTGGACCCTGGTGCTGTCCGCCGAAACGATGAAAATGAAATGACAATGAAACAACATTTATGTCTCCCCGTAGGAAGGTATTCGTACAAAAATACTAGTACAATAAATGTTGAGTACACTATTGTAAAACATCATAGCAATAAGCCTCCCATGCTAGGTTAAAAATTGTCTGTACAATTGTACTTCACAACTCCATTTCGTACAACACTCTATGATAGCAATAGGTCCCGTACAACACTCTATGATAGCAATAGGTCTCGTACAACACTGTATGATAGCAATAGGTCCCGTACAACACTATGATAGTAGTAGGTCCCGTACAACACTCTATGATAGCAATAGGTCCCGTACAACACTATGATAGCAGTAGGTCCCGTACAACACTATGATAGCAATAGGTCCCGTACAACACTATGGTAGCAGTAGGTCCCGTACAACACTATGATAGCAATAGGTCCCGTACAACACTCTATGATAGCAATAGGTCCCGTACAACACTGTATGATAACAAAAGGTCCCGTACAACACTCTTTGATAGCAATAGGTCCCGTACAACACTATGATAGCAATAGGGCCCGTACAACACTATGATAGCAATAGGGCCCGTACAACACTATGATAGCAATAGGGCCCGTACAACACTCTATGATAGCAATAGATCCCGTACAACAACACTATAATGGCAAAAGGCCCCGTCCAACACTCTATGATAGCAATAGGTCCCGTCCAACACTCTATCATAGCAATAGATTCACTACATAGGTCTATTTTCAATCAGCCAACACATCAAAATAATTACAAGGCTAAAAAAGAAAACGAAGAACATGTGGCAGTAAGAAAATGAGAAACATAGAAATAGTAATATAAATATATATGATGTATTCATCAGTAGCAAGAAAATTTTTGTAAAACTTTATTATATCAATGTGTTTCGCACCTAGTATTTTATAAAGTCGGGCAAAACCTTAGATACGATGTGCCCAGTTATGTGCCGACAGCTCGCTTATATTCAGTGTTGGAACTTGCATACTTTGCGTAATTACTTGACCCTTGTGCTCACATTGGTGCGTACTTTCTTTACAACGCTGTAGATGCTTTTGTATATAGGTGCAATCAGCGTCGTCGAGCAGTTGTGAGGTGAAGGTCTTCTGAGGCGTGACATTGCTTTTAATAGCACCATCGATCATTTCCGTGGAATTCAGGATTCTATACTTTGCGCAGTGCATCAGAACCATCCCTTTTCATTTTGCGTGACATACGGTAGTGGTTGATTTTGGACAATAAACGCTTCAATGATCGTACAATTTACTAAAATCGTTCATTCTTAATCTATCTGCAGAAAGCGACACCACGCTACACCAAATTTAATGCAACTAATCCTCGTTATGCCGAAGTACTTCAACAAGTAGGTAGCTTGGTGAACTTATTCAAGTTGTGCTACAAGTTGCCTCAGCTCGCTCTCCCTCCCTCCCTCCGCAACTCGCAGATGTACACACAGAGACAGAACCGAACGCGTCAGGTGCACAGAGCTGCTGGGAAGGGCGTTGCTCCAAGTGCTTCCGTTCTGCAGTGCTCTCTACGTCGCTTCTTCCGCCCCTGGGTGAAAGCAGCTCATCCTAATATAATAAAACGCTCATTTTGATTATTCGTATTGTGCTGTTTTCGTTATTATGACAGTGTCTGGAATGAGGAGAAGGCGGCTATTTAGTATTATGTGATTTACTGGTGGACCCGTGCGTGAAAAAAGTCACGTAATAATTGTTATTGTTGGTTAATATAGGCCGGTACGGAATTTTCTCTTCTCTGACTTGCTTCTTTATTTTCTTCATTGATCCTTTGTCGTGCTCTCTACCTTAGGTCCTCTCTTCTCTGACTTTTCGTTTCCACATTTCCCGCTCACGTTTATCAGCAGTTCTTATTCCCTTCTGCAAGTTTTCTGCTTCAAGTCTTTCTTGACTATATCGCATAGACGATTCATCTCTCTTCATTGGTAGCACGTTTTCGTTCTTGAGACTGTAGTAGTCTCGTTATTCTTATGCGTTCCCTATCTTCGTTCTTAATTAAACGTGCGTCTTGAATAGTAAAATCATGAGTAAAACACTGTAATAACTTTGAATGTAAATCTAGTCAGCTTATATGCAATGTGGATGCACCATAACTATTATACTGTCTAGTGAAATCAAATAGCTCTCCGTTTTTTTCACTGAAGACTGAAGTACTGAAATTTTGGTTTATGAAGCAAAATCTGCTCCGTCAGAAAAAGACATGCAGTAAGCTGGAAGAAATAATTGTCTTTTGCCCGTGAAGAATCATCATCTCGTGATGCTCCGTGATGCCGAATTTATACGTCGGGACCTGAGAGAAAGAGAAAGAAAAAAGATAAAATCGGACTCCAGAAGTTGCACATACTGTTTCGATTTCAAGAAGTGTTTCAAGCAAGAAGTGCATTCAGATCACAAATGGATAAGGATCCCATCGCGATCTTGCGCAACCTGCATTGTAAATGACGGCAGAAAATTAGTACTTAGTACCCCGTTGTCTCCTGTGCCGGGCTTCTCAAATGAAAATTTAGCATTTTGCCTGAAAAACTGGATATGCGGTACATTATATGGCGCAGTCAAGTGGCATCTATCGATCTTAGCACCTTGGAACATCTCCAAATATGGTGGTGTATAGTGGCCCATGCCGTCATAAAAATGACGGCAGAAAATAAGAACTTTAGAAAACCCCGTTTTTTTATTCTGCTATCAACCCTTCAAAAGACTTTTCATAGGAAAATTCAACACTTTGCCAGTAAGCAAGGATAAATATTTGATGCAGTCCACTTGCATTACCGGTATCGTCATCACATTTACGACGAACACGTTCATGCAGCCGAACTCAGGTTCATATATATAACTTACCTGCTCTCGCCAACTTTGCCCGGTTCTCCGACGCCGTATCATCGATATCGCACCGCGCTCTTCAGCTCCTGAATTTCTTTTGTCTTATTCTCGTATAGCGTGACAGGAAAGATATAAACATATTTAGAAAAAATAAAAACAGGACGTGAATTATTATACAGTAATGATTGAAAGTTTTGTGCATTAGATCATTTTCTGTACACCATTCATAAAATGTCCGTAATAGTTTCACAGGCGATGGCTTTGTCTCTGGAGCCATGTTGAGAAAATTCCCAAGTATGTTATGTACTTGATGGTAGTGAATCTAGGAAGTGAGCTTGTATGTGGGAGAGTTATATATCTTTTTTGCATATTTTAAATTAATGGACAGTGTCAGTAAACTAACTGAAAATCGCATTGTCATGGAAAATGAAACAGCTGTTCGAATACCTCCAAGTAGGTCATTTTACTATTCTCATAAATGTTAAATTCTACTTAATACAATGCTAAATAGCGAATCTTGCGTCTATTGCTACTAGCTATTGTTTTTCTATGACGGGACTAGAATACTTATTAAAAATTGGGAATGAATGTTTTTCATTGTGTTGAAACATTTTTGACTATTTTATTTAAAGTGCGTTTTGTAAATGTAAGAATTGATACCTTCTGCTATCTCTGTACCCAGTGAACGCAGTCCAGGTGGTTAGGCCTCGCCAAGGTTAGAGCAACGCTTCGGAATGAGGAACTCGCCATTCCTGCACAGCCAGGCGCATGGGAATAGCTACTGACGGCGTACCTAGCGGTGTTCACAGAGTTGCCTACTCCTCGTCGATCAGTGTCGCTGAACTCCAACTAAAAAGTCGCTAGAAATTGTTAAATTTGAATTACAGTTCTCAAAAACGTAACTAAAGGTACAAATTATACATTAATATATCGATCTAGGGAATTATCGAAGGCTGAATATTCTAGTCAACTACGAGGAAGGAAGAAAATTATTGTTCGTAGTGGATTCAGAGCTGAGACTGAAGAATTGTATGATTTTTGTGGTACTTATATTTAATTGCAATCTTATGCTGTAAAGAGAAATCACTTTGACATAACACACACTGCGGTGAGTGTTAAAATATAGATGCACCGAGAATGAATGACACCTACAGTACTGTTGATCTTACTTCTGTATTTTCGCTCGTTGTCCAAATTTCGCAAATATTTAAATTAATTTTACATCGTCCCACAATCTTCTTTAGTGAGAAACTTTTAACTCAGAAAGAGCCAGAAATGAATGAACAATAAGTTATTCTGCAACATCGTAAATGCAGTGAGCCAAGTAGAGCAGCTAGCAGATTTCCAAGGTTTCACACTACTGAAAAATTTTCTAAAAAAATGACGCTCATTTATTCAGAAACTGATTAATTGATCAATTACTAGTAGTTTTCAGCCACATTTGCAGGAGCTGGATGTGCATAAACTATAGTATTCGTTTTCCAGTCTACTCTGATCTTGGATACAATTGATGCGAGAAGAGGTGTGGAATTATGAACAATGCAGTATGTAAAGAGAGGCCGGTGCCGATATGAAATACCATCCCCCATCATTTTGAACAAATTATACAGCAAGTAAACATCATATTTTTATTCTACTTGGAAACTGTGATCAAATCATGTATATTTGTAAATTCTAATTTATCTGTACAATGTGCTAAACAAGCCGATATTAGATGCGTTAATAACATAAAAAAGCATGCGTATCCCGCTCACATGAGTTCATGAAATTACAGTCTCTAATGAGTATTTATGAATGTAAGATGACACTTTTTCTCATGCTGACGGCTTTTTATCATCCGTGAACGAAGCGAGGGAGGTGACACTGTTTTTGTTCCGTATGTGTCTATATTTGTATATAAATATTTGTAGGTATGTCTTTCCACCCAAAAACTGACATAACGAACCGACCTAATGTTACAATCTCTTACAGACAGTCGGGCAAAGTAACCATCACTCGAGAGGTCTCGGCGGGGCATAGTAACTCACTAGATTAACGAAAAATTGCAAGTATAACTGTGATCAAAGCTATTCCTGTCAGTCAACGAATTTCAGTAGCGAAGAACAGCATTGTGCACTCAAAATAAATTCGTAACACTGATGTAGCTTACTCTCGTAAGAAATATTGGTTGTGGTTGAAATCAACGAGAACTGAAGGAAAATTATTTTTATAACATAGAATTGGTAATTAACGCTTGTGAAAAAATAGATAAAAGTCGTCAAGCCGCAGAAAAAAGTAACTAAAAAAGTCGCTAAACGTAAAATTTGGTCGTTATAAACAGGTCAAAATGTCGCTAATTTTAGCGACTTTTTCGTTAAATTGGCAACCCTGAACCGTGCTGAGCGGACCCTGGTGAGGTGTGCCGGCCAAAAGATGTGACACGCCCATCTGAGGATATAAAAGCCGCGACCACCCAAAGGTAGCTCCTATTAGAGACTGGACTGTCACCGTGACTGTCCGGTTCCCTCGATTTTCGTATCTCCTATCTCTTCCTATTCCCTCCCGACCAAAATCCTTTTGCAGGGGGGGGGGGGG